>CAKAKR010007413.1:1875-52978 GCA_916700685.1 Adelosebastes latens | reverse complement strand
AAAGAATCCCCGACAGGGCGATGCTTCGCGTCGTGGTCTCTCATCGCCCTGAAGGGGATTCTTTCACAACAATGACCCGCTATAGCTGTACATTATCCCGCTTATTACATGGCTACTTACTTAAGAAATCAATATTTTGACACAAAAACGGTCCGCCAGAGTCCGATATCAGAGCTGCGCCCATAGCAACGGTCTGTTATACATAGCAACGGTCTGTTTTAGAGAAATTACAGACCGCAGAACGTCGTGATTGACCAATCAGAATCGAGTATTCAACACAGCCTTGTAATAAATGGAAATAAAGCATATCAATTAACTTTGTATTCTTTTCCTGGAAATGTATTAAATAAATCACCAGCTATTGGGAAATAGCGGATACTTGTTTTTCTACGATACATGTGTCTTAGAAGTAAAACAGTATATTTAACAGGTCCGCAAATTTCATGGTAATTAGGTGATAATTAGCAATTAACCTATTTGAAATTTCTTTGGAATTACTGCCAAATTACCCCAATATTGACTTCAAAATGTATAGAAAATTAATTTATTATAAACAATATTTCATAATTATATGCTAAAATAGCATATAATGGTTAAAATAGGACCCTTAGGCGCTGCTCTTCATCGGAGGTGGAAAACCAAAACTAATAAAAGACACTTCTGTCTACATGGAAATAAAGCATATCAATTAACTTTGTATTATTTTCCTGGAAATGTATTAAATAAATCACCAGCTATTGGGAAATAGCGGAATATAATTATTAAATAATGTTTATAATAAAGTAATTTTCGATACATTTTGAGGTACATATTGGGGTAATTTGGCAGTAATTCCAAAGAAATTTCAAATAAGTTACTTGCTAATTATCGCATGTATCGTAGAAAAACAAGTATTGTTTTTCTAATCTTGTCAGTGACCATACAAATGATCTGTAATATTGTCTGTAGGATGCTGTCATACACATTTATGATAGAAGGCAGTTCCCCTTACTTTGGTAGTTACACCCAAGGCAAACATTCAGACAAGCAGTGTTACTATATTCAGCTTCCCTGCTATAACAGTCAGCTGACGCAGAACACAAGCTGAGCTAGTCACTGAATGAGAAGTTATCACATGCCGGACAAGTTCCACTTGTCAACTTATTTTAAACAGGCTGATGTGAGTTCTGTGTTCTTGACTGACACTTGCTTTACTGTGATTTCCTGATGAACATGGCCTACTGGTGTCCTTTGCTCCCCACAGCCCTGCAGGAGTATGAGGGCCTGCAGAGGAAGCACGAGACAGCAGCCATGGAGGTAAGTGTTAATATTAGTCAGAGTTAGACAGATAGATATTGTATATAATAGACTTGATACCTGGTTCTGATGAATGTCGTATAGTTTAGTAACAGTGGCAGCGCAGCAGTAACAGTAGTAGGAGCAGCAGTAACAGTAGGATCAGTACACAGTTACAGTTAAAGTACTAGTTGGCCAAGCTGTTTTAATTGAAGGCAGTAATAGTGTAACAGTAGTAGTAGCTTACTGGTACTCTACATGAGGTAAGAGAGACTGTCCACAAGAAAATAAGAACACTTGTTCAGAAACAAGCTCTGTTTGCATTACGCTGACACGGACCTCTAGCGGCCGAGTCTGGAACAAAGGTGGAAGTAGTGTCACATTGTGCTACGGTGCGGGAGGAGGTTGGGATGGATGGCTCCACATAATGACTTTGACATGGGAGCCCACTGTTTGCTTCTCCTACCAATAGTGGGTAGGTTTAACCATGACCATGATGTTTCCATAAACTAGCCAAGCTGCTTTTGTGCATAAATCTAACCTAACCTAACATAAACCTAACCAAATCCTAACCAGAAAACAGTCAGTGAATAATGTGTGTAAAAGTTATCTGTTGTGGTTTTGGAAAGCAATAATAAATGATGTTGTCTGCCTACCTATTGGAGGACTTCAGAAATATTTCCATTAGGGATGCACCGATACCGATACCGGATCGGATATCAGGCCGATACTGACTCAAATAGCTGGATCAGATATCGGTTACGATGGGGCCGATCTATTCAATTCAATTCTACGTTTATATATATGTATACTGGAATTTAATGTTTAAGTTTAAATTTATTCCTGCATTAAAAAGGTTTACACCTGAATTATAATTCCTGTTCATTTTGAAGATTTTTTTATTTTGTATGATTTATTATGTTAATAATAAATAACAATTCAGCAAAGTTATATCTATGTATTCATTTGTCACATTTTGTTTTACAAAGTTAGGAAAGCGATGTTTAAGTCAAGCCTGATGTTGCCGTACACATAAAAGAATGATCCCAGTCACTTCCACACAGTGAGGCATAGAGCTTATTAATTAAACACTGGTATCAATCGGTACTCGGTATCGTCCGATACCCAAAGCCCAGGTATCGACGGGAATCGAGGGAATATTGCTAATGGAAAATAATTAATAAATAAATACATTTACTAATGAATAAATAAATAAAAAATATATATTTTAAATGAATAAAAAATAAATACAAAAATAAATAAATAAATATAAGTGAAAATCAAACAGAAGAGTAGATAAATAGGGGAATTAATAAAAAGGTAAATAAATAAAGCAAAGCAAATTTAAACAGAAATGTCATTTTATGTCACATTTTATCAATTAATTTATGGCTACACTTGTTTTTAATATTATCTGTGGTACATTTAATGGCACATTCATTTATTTATTGAATAATTCATTAATTAATTCATTTATTTTGATTCTGGCAGATTCCGTCCTCCATATAGGAGAACTACGATGACCGATGCGAAAACGCAAAAGCTCTCTCTAGAGTCAGCATTTGATCTGTCTGTTCTGGACTACTGTAGAAACATGGCAGCAAAGGGACCCGCTCCCTATGTAGATATACACGGCTCATTTTAAGCTAACGGAAACACAACGATTCTTATTATCAGGTGATTATAGACTAAAGGAAATGTATTATATTAATATAGATCCCCCCAAAGCATCTTTGTTTCATACAGGTCTCCACAAAAATCACACCATCGTCATTTTTGTATGTTTTTCAATGAAACTGAGAACAATGATGAATTCCTTTAATATTCTAAATCATATTGCAATATCAGTCAAAATAATCGCAATTAGAGATTGTTTCAAAATCGTTAAAGGAACAGTGTGTAGGATCTGGCGGTATCTAGCAGTGAGGTTACAGATTACAACTTCCCCTGTGTGCCGAGCGTGTTGGAGAGCTACGGTGGCAGACGCGAAAACGCGGATGGCCCTCTCTAGAGCCAGTTGTTGAAAGAGCAGCGTAGGTCATTTGGAGCAGAGCCAGTGGGAACTGAGTTGTGAAGCAAGAGAGAGAGAGAGTGGCGGCGTCAGGAGCGAGTAACGCTATCGACTCAGGCCTGAGCAGGAAAAGTTAACAGAGTTTGGTTTGTCCATTCTGGGCTACTGTAGAAACATGGCGGTGCAACATTGAGCACTCTCTGGAGAGGACCTGCTCAGGTGACTAAAGAAAATATTAATATTATACTCCATTTCTGCCAATAGATCCCCCTTATTGTTACACACTGGTCCTTTAAGCCCTAATTAGTATCAGCCTTCAGAAACCTATTAGGTAACCAAATAGTTAGGGCTTGGTATAGAAGCTCAATACCTTTTGAGCACTGACTGATATTTTTTCACAAACTCAAGTACCTCAAGCTGGCATCAAATACCTCTTCTTTACTTCCTCTTTGATTAAATTGCTCATTGAAATCATAATTGTGATAATTAGGGGCCGAGCACCGACCAGGGGTCAGCGAGGCCCTATTGAAATCGCTATGTTTTTTTCGTCTTCTCCTTTTTCTTTTTCTTTGAAATGAATCACATTTTTGAGAGACTATACGTGCTCAAAAACGAACGACACTTTGTACATGTATCAGAAGTGGTGAAAATTGATATATTTTATGGGTTTTCGTGTATGGGTTTGGCAAAATGGCTCGATAGCGCCCCCTATTGAGTAGCCCCGGCGTGGGGTTTCACATAGATGTATGAAATTTGGAAGGCATATGTAGCATGTTGAGACGTAAAAAAAAGTCTGTTGGAGGTATACCGTAAACCCGACAGGAAGTCGGCCACCTTGAATTTTAGGTCGATTTTTTTACCATTTCCAGGCGCTGTACTTTAACGAACTCCTCCTAGAGATTTAACCCGATCAACTTCAGATTTGGTCTGTAGTATCTTAAGACCTTTGTGATGAAAAGTTGTATTGTGCGTTATGTGACAAACATCATCCGATTCACATGAAATTTACATTGTGTGGTCTACACTTGATAATGAGCATCATAATTAATGTTTAGTGTTTAGTGTTCTCTAGCACCCCATAGTGGACACAGGAGGTGGTGAAAAATTTGCAATACATCATTTCCTGTGCCACTCAATCCACGCAGGAAATTACGTCTAACTTGTGCGTGGAGTGTCCGATGGTCACTGAAATGTACGGCTGTGTCGAGTGGCGTCCCGCTAGTACCCCCCATGGTGCGGGCAGGTGCGAGGGCCCGTTCATTGCTGCTCGCAGCTTTAATCTTAGATTGTATTTCAATTAGTTACATTTGCCGTGTGAAATAGAAAGAAAGGGTTAGTAGAAAAACAAGTTTATATTCCTCAATGTGAGGCAATAAGAATCTTCTTGGCCTATTGTATGTCTATCCATACTGAAACCAAAGTATTGGCACTGGTATTGAAAATGTTCAAATGCCAGCACTAACCCTGGTGTCCACATCCACTGTTAAAGAGAAAAGAACTCTGTATACTATATGTCATCTTTTAGCCGTATCTCATAAAACCTACTTCCACTGAATTCCTTTGTATGAGCTGACCTTTAGCATTGGGAGCGGGACTGGACAAACTTTTACCAAGTAATTCTGAGGGGCCGTACTAGACATAATTCATTCTTGCACTCACACACACACATACATTCTCCTTTCACGTACATATATTTTCACTCGCACAAGAATATATGTATGTGTGAGAAGAATATAAGTGTGTGAGAAGAATATATGTATGTGTGAGAAGAATATATGTATGTGTGAAAAGAATATATGTATGTGTGAGAAGAATATATGTATGTGTGAGAAGAATATATGTATGTGTGAGAAGAATATAAGTATGTGTGAGAAGAATATATGTATGTGTGAGAAGAATATATGTATGTGTGAGAAGAATATATGTATGTGTGAGAGAGAGTATAGTTGAAACGGATGGCAGGTCATTTATCGCGTTGGGATTGGCTGAGAAGCTCGAGGAGGGAGGGTCATGTGCAGGCAAGCATGGAAGGAGGAAGAGAGACGCCAGTAGGCTACTGCAGACACAGTTGCAAAGTCTGCTTATTATAAGTGACTTTAGGCTTGTTCTCCTGAAAAGTCGCTTACAAATATTGGTAGTTGCGGGTTTTTGTTTCTAAAGTGTAGTTGCTTATTTGGGCTCTCCTCTCCTGATGCCTCCTCTGTTGCAGGATCCGTACACAACCCCGATCCGATCTTTTTTTTAACGTGTTTTAACAGCATTTCTGACTGTGTTTAAATTGACTACATTTGTTGAAGTAGCTGAAATAAAGTCACTGAATGCTGTTGTGCCAAGATCCAAATAGCCTAGGTGTCTATTATCATCTACTCTATTTAACCTTTAAATCACCAACACATTATTACTGTATCAGACTGTGAGTTTACAATCATGTCTCTATGTTTGAATATATTTTGAAATCTTCAACTATATTTTTCATCTTCAGTGTCTGCTCCTGTGTTTTGTCCCCATCAGAGATGAACACATATATTGTAGATGTAATGTAGGTTACAGTCTAATACACAGTCAGATTCCACCACTTTATCATTAAGGAAATGTAAGTCTGGTAAAAGATGAATTAATGGACAACACTAAAAAAAATGTATTATATTATTGACACTTTTCCCCGCTCTGACTTATTTATAGATAAATGTACACAGTCAGCATATACTGTATGTACATGTACTACAATCTCTACGTCGATTGGATTAAAATGGAGGCTCTGCCTCTTATTTACCTGTCGCCATGTGAATTGTATTATCAGAGCTCTATTGATGATGGCTTTTTATGTTCAGGTTCAACCTACTCAGAGTTGATTGAACTGACCCTGATCAGCTGTTCTGGAACCGAAAACTCTGAGGCTGCGGTCGAAAAGTCAAAAAATTACGTCCTAACGTCTTTTCCTAAACATTTTTCCTTGACCTCGATGGAAAACGTCATGAGGTCAAGGAAAGATGAGAAGGGGAATTCATAAGGACTTAGGAAAAGACAACCATGGTGTTAAGAGAATCTGACTGCACTAACACTAGGCTCCGTAATTATGATGCGACAGCGGTGGATGTTAGTGATGCGGGTCTGCTGTGGTGAAACTACAATTCTCCGAAGATTGTCTACAAATGGCGCTGCTTCCCCTGTGCGTTATTAGAGTGAAAATATATGTATGTGTTGAAAAGTAAAGTATATATGTATGTGAAAGGAGAATGTATGTATGTGTGTGAGTGAAAATATATGTATGTGAAAGGAGAATGTATATGTGTGTGCGAGTGCAAGAATGAATTATGTCTTGTACGGCCCCTCATAAATAATGATTAATGATAATGATAACAGGAGACAAACAATGGCAACGTGGAGGTGTGTGAGTGATAACATGGAGAGAGAAAAACACGTGTGGCTATTAAAGGATATTATTAAAAGATATGCCGATTACACAAACAAATGGTTTCACGTGCACCGCTCTCCAACCTGCTTCATTTTGAATGTGACTACAACTAAATAAAGCTGCACAGCGCCAGGTGACCTTATGTTTTTGATACCTTTTAACACATTTTCTTTACATTGATTTAACTGCTTTTCCAGGCAGTCTTTTTGAGTCGTGGTTGAAGGTTGATTAAAAACAGCAGTGGTCCTGTGTTGAAGCATCTCTGTCTGTCTCTCTTACATTAGTGCAAGAGGCTGGAGGGGGAGAGGGACGAGGCCATCAAGAAGCTCAATGAGTTCCAGCAAGGTAAGTTTATCTCTCCTGCATGTCCAGAAATTGAGATTAAGGCAGAATTGTTTTCATTCTACAAACAAGCTTTAAATCATGGAGGTATTCCTATAAATGGATACAGTGTGGTAGAGTCAGCATTACGGCCAACCGCAGTACTGCAACAAGAATTGCAAACTCCTGCAGCTCTCAAATCAGATCCATAGACTTCTATGCAAAACTGCAGAAGATATATCTATAAAATATCATCTCAGTGTAAAGTCTATGGGATGAACATGGGCGAGGCAGTGGATAGGGACACTAATGTTCTTGTGCAGTGGGCCGTACAACATGGGATCTGTCCACCTTGTCGTAGAAACCAGGCTGTAAAAAACTTTTTTTTGTTATATGCTCAGGGTGAGAAACTTTCATTGGGCACCATCTTGGAACACAGTACCCAGTTCCCACAATACATCCACTCAACCAAGAGCCATACAACTATTGTCTTTTTGTTTTTGCAAATCTGCTAAAGCCCAGGACAGACCGGCCGTATGAGCAGCGCTTAAGCGTCAGACTTGAATGGCAAAGAGTGAGTTCAAGGTAGAGGTAACTAGAATGGCACTCGGAGAGCGCAGACCTCCGCCCCCCCCCCCCCCGTGCAGCTTGCGCCATCATCCATGTGTATTTTTGTTTATGATGAGATCAGCTGTACGTAGCGGAGCAGCATAAAACACTTCATTCAAACTGGACAGAAACAAAATAAAACTCACCTAAACCGTCGTCGTTACTCTTTCCAACAATCAACAAATGTGTTTTGGCCGAACTCAACTGTAATTTCACCGAGTTTAATGTGAAAAAACGCCGAATATACAGGTGTTTTCCCCTCCCTTCACCCCCCGCTCTCTCTCTGTTCCTCTCTCTGCAGGCAGAAGGAAAGAGGCAGGGTGATGCATCATGAACGCGTCATCAGTTACACTGTGCATGTCTTAAAGCCTGTGGTGGTAATGCACAGGCTGAGCGGAGTTATTAAAAGAAAATTCCCAAAGCGAGATCATGATCCGGATCGCCACCAAAATCGAATGGATTGTTCATTGTGCCACACCCCACCCCTCCAAAAAATTTCATTCAAATCCTTCATGGACTTTTGGAGTAGTCCTCCAAACGGACAAACCAACAAACCAATAAACAATCAAACCAACGAACCAACAAACAAACCAACGCTGGTGAAAACATAACCTCCTTCCTAGGCCTTCGGCCTTGGCCCCAGTTCACTTGCCCCAACGCTGCATGTAGTGTCGTGGACACATGCAGCCATTTTCCAGTAAGTCTCCACCGCATCATTTAGTTTAGCTGCGAGGTTGTCAGCTGAATGAAAAAAAAAAAACAGGAAGAGGAGAAAGAAAAGAAAAATACATGTCAGACAAAGAACATCAAACATACATCAATACTGAAGGAAAACAATAATAATCTTACCATGAATTATCAGGGCACATTATCATAAGTATACAGAATTACACATTAAAAACATTGCTTGGTTTTTTTCATGGTGCAATAGATATGTGATGATGTCACTTCCTCAACCAATAGGGATGGCAGACACTTCCAATCATGCAATCACATTGTTTTGGTGGTGTTTAAAAGAACACACACTTTTTATCCTCTTAATGTCCCGATGAAGGTCCTCGGTGACCGAAACGTTGACTAATAACGCAGAGAAGCTCTGTCCCAAACACATATTCGTATGGAAAAAACTCTTAACTTGTACACACACACACACACACACACACACACACACACACGTCTGCTACACTGCTACTTTATTACTTTATTATTATTTTTGTTCTGCCATTCAATATGACACTAAAAGCATTTTTATTCCAACATTTTCAATTTCTAATCTGAAAATTTACATCAAATTTCAAGAAAATATTGGTAAGCATAAATTCACCTCAGAGGGACGTGGCCAGAAGTTTTTCATTTGTGATTGCCCTCTTGTAACATAATCACAAGATGCTGTGTTCTAAAGCCGTAAGACATTTCCATGTGAAGTGAATCAACCTTTGATGGCACTAAGAACGTGTATTGAGGAACACAGTACATTCTCAAGAAGCTGCATCAGGTTCAACACCTTCATCTTGATTGATGACTCTCTTACTTTTAAACCACATGTGCTGTACCTTTTAAAAAAAAAAAAAAAAAAAAAAAAAAACTGAGGCTAAAACTGGGTTTTTTATTTTCGAAACAAGTTGTACTCTCGGGTGGGATGGCCTGCACTGGCAACCCGTAAGCTCTCCCATTGGTACATCCTTATATATAAGGTGATTCTGGGTCTGCTCCCACATTACTTAAGTGTTTTTATTCCGCAGAAAAATTGTGGACAGTATTCGCTGCGTTCACACGACTTATTTGTGCTCGCCGTCCCAAAAGCTCGGACAAAAATTGGGGAAAGGGCTTTTGCATATTCTGCACCATCAGCCTGGAATTTGCTCCAAAATGACTTGAAAATCAAGGAGCTGGTATCATTAAACATTTTTTAAATCTAAAATGAAGGCTTTAGAAGCAGACTCTATGGCAATGTTTTTAGCTTCCCTTGTTGTACAGCTGACTCCCAGAAAAGTTCCTTTTTGTCCCCCCATTTGTCTCTTTTAATGCAAATTTTAGTGTTTTTAGTGTTTGTGAACTGTATTTTGTCTCCGTTGTGTCCGTGTCTGCAACTTTGTGTTCTTGCTGCTGACTGTCTTGGCCAGGTCTCCCTTGGAAAAGAGGTTCTTAATCTCAATGGGACGAACCTGGTTAAATAAAGGTTAAATAAAATAAAATAAAAAAAACACATCTGCCGACCAACACCTACCTATATGATGCAATTTGTGGCAGCATATGCACGCATGTGCTCTGTTGCAATAAACGTATGTTGTTTTGAAAATGATCACGGCCGTACAAATATGTGAACCGGCACACCGATAATGGCATTGGAATAGCAACGCCGCTGCTTCAGCTTTCATCACAAACCTGTTTCCAAACACTGCAAATTTCAAATGTTTTGGCCCACCATTCAATTTTCCAAAATGATTTTCCTTACAGGTTTGAATGCTTTTGCTATGACCACTTAAGTGAAGACAGAATTTAAAATAGGGCTCCGCATGTCAAAAAGATAGAGCAAATAGTTTGTCTTTGTGACGGTGACAGTTGTGTGGATTTTCATCTGAATAAATCTGGCCTGTGCTTGTGTATTCAGCGATTCTCCAGCCAAAACACATATTGTGTTTGACTTCCGCGTTAATAGAGGCTGCCTCACTGTGCCAAGCAGCTGCATATTAGGACCTATTACGTGATTTCATAGCTCTTAGAAAATTGCTCCTATTCACAACGAAACGGCTGGGGGTGGGGCAGCAGGGTTGGTGGGGGGTGGGGGGGTAGTGGGAGGACGGGAGAAAAAGCCCCCAACACACAATCATGCCTTTTCAATTGCCGATGGCAAGGTTGATGACAACATGACCATTGTGTTATAATGATAACACCACAAAGGCATCTGCCCCCCTCATCAAGGCTTCACAGCGGCTGCAGATACAATTTAATTCACTGCTCCGTTGGCGGCGCTGATACCATTATGCAGCTCGTCGGCACAGGGGTAATCACTGTCTTTCCTGAGAGGAGGATGAAAAAAGACTGGCACAAAAAAGAGGGTAGAAAAAAGATGGAGTGATGATGATGGGGAGGCCGAAACTTACAATTAAGACTGCCAATTCCGACGTGTCAGAGCCCCCCGTCGACTCGTGCTCATACACTTTCAACACTTCCACCGCTGTTTATTTACCATGGCTACCAGTAATTATAATTAACATGTCATTTAGTTCAAGGCGTTCTTTCGTAGGTTGCTGAGTGTGGCCGCAGCATTACGGAGACAGGCGGAGAAGAACGGAGAAGAGGCCGAGGATGGAAACTGGCAGCTAAGTGCTATTGAATGACTGATGTGGAGGGCGCTGCAGGAACGCGGATATCGCCAGGCGCGCCAGCGTTCATCAACTTCTTAATTAGGTGTCACTGGGGGAAGGAATTGCCCACAGCAATGGCACTAATGCTTAATTTTCTTCCTTGCTCAACCACAATATTTAATTAGCTAAGTGGTAGGGCATTCTTCAGGGGCGTTATTGCAGCTTAAACAACATTACAGTTGGTGATTTGAAATTTTACCTGATTAAAGCCGCACTAATCAATATGTTTCATATCAACAATGGATCAAATGACTGCGTGTAATGTGAAAGGTGTCACTCATAATGAGTCCACGGAGAATTATCACCAACGCTACAGTTCACCTCAGTTCATAGCCTGTATATAACAAGTGGACATAGTCACCATGACGTTGGTTTGTGGAATGCCATTTTGAAGCCTCGAGTTAGGCATTTTGGCCGTCGCCATCTTGGTTTTTTAGAGTGCGCCGTCGTCTTGCTTTTTGGCTGCACCACAAGTGACACAAGAGGGTGGAGCTGATGCTGCGTTCAAAACAACGTGGAGGTCTGAATTTTTCCAGTTAAAATTTCCAATTTCCAACCTCCAAGCATGCCAGGTGCACGACACCAAATGTAAACGAAAAACATGGCTGATTGTGTCAAACTGATGTTTTTTTGGCAAGTGTGCATGCAATTGAACTCTCAGCAGTGCAGCTTCCACAAATTTTTTCGTATTGGAATTTGGTAATAACTTTTGTGCGGAGAAGTTCAATTTCACAGATTGTTTACCGTAACCAGCTACCTAATAACATGGCGACATATTTTCACATCAATTTACATGCAGAACAGGTTTTACTATATGATAGTATGCATTATTTTAATTGGGCAAATATACTTAACTTTGCATTTTAATTGATAGTTTGCCATTTACTAGGGCTGTCCCGAATACCATTTTCTGGGCTTTGAAGCTTCGGTGAGAAATATTCAAAGGTATTCGAATAATGTTGTTGGGTTATTCCTTATTGCATACTTATATATAAATCTTTTTAAAACAAAGCATTCTAATAGTGATTTAGAGGTTGAATACCATGGCAACTGTCAAAGCTTCGAAGCATTCGGTGCAGCCCTACCATTTACAATGTTACATTGTTGTGTGATGTCAAGCAACTGCTTCTTTGTGAAGTCGTAGATGGATTGGCCTCCGAGTTCACAGGTAGGAACTCCGACTTTGAGTGGCGTTCCATTGTACTTTTTCTAGTAGGATGTCGGAAATTTTCGAGTTCCGAGTTGTGTGGAACGCAGCATAAATGCAACTGAACGCTGAATACGACATTTTTAGGCGACCAAAATGATTATAATTAACTCTGATGAACTGAAAACACACTGTGAAAGGGTTAAAGTTGTAAGATGAAAACAAGGACAACTCCCAGACCGGACAACGCCGTGGTACCGACCTGTCAATCACAAGGTAGCCCTGCCCTAAAGCATCCCCTACTTTATGGTCTATTTGACTCTAAATGGGACCATGATTTACTAAATGAACATCATGCTGTATTGAAGAAGACTTGGAACCAGCGATTGAGACCATAAACTCATGTTTACTGAGGTAATAAATCAAGTGAGAAGTAGGGTCAATTTATCATAGACTTCTATTTAATCAGACTTCTTTTTGCAACCAGAGGAGTCGCCCCCTGCTGGCTGTTAGAAAGAATGCAAGTTTAAGGCACTTGGAAACAGCCGTTGGCAGAAGTTCATTTACTTGCTTGTTTTGGAGCTAAGTGGACCTTAAGTTGAGGTTGTCTTTGCAAAAATATGTGAGATATTGTGTTTCCAGCTTGTCCTTTTGTTTTCAAAAAAATCTAATAATGTAGCTTTAATATAGATATGTGTCAAGTAACTAGAATATCCAATAAACCTGCAGAAGATTAGACTAGGATTAACTTTCAGGCTGCTGTTTCTGTATATTGAACAGTCTTAGATATAAATCCATTGACTATACTCATTTGATTTAATGCCCATCAGTATTTTATCAAATAGAAATTCACCGTCCATCTCGTCATACGCAGCCCTATTATTGTTGTACATGCTACAGTATTTTAGCATAGAATTAAGGCTTGAAAGCGAATGTTTCTGTTCACCCTGGGTTAAGTGCAACATCACATGCATCAACCTTAACAAAGTGCCCACATACACTCTAAACTGTTATTCATAGTCTTACGCTCTAAAGTTGTTTCCTGCGTGTATTCAGTCTATACTCAATGCACATCGGTGCAGGCTGATGGAAATAAAAAGGTAGGAGAAATTATCTGAATAAAAGATACATTGGTAACAACATTTAGTTCACTTCCTTTTGAATTCAACTCATAATGATGTACATAGGTCACTCACCATTGAGGCTACTAAGATGACAGCCACAATAGCAAGCTGTAATATGTTTTCTGTGTCAAGTGTTACAGCACTCTTATCTCAATTAGCTGCACAATGAGGAGAAAAGTCACAGGTATGGCACCCACTCATTTAGAAAATCCTAATCATGTTCTTTGTCTCCTTGATGGCATTTTGGTCAGGTTGAATGGTCATGAGTTGACTTTTAAAGTTTGTATTGACATGAATGCAGCCATTCAGTAGAACTGTAAATGCAGCTTTGCATGTTTCATTAACGTTGTCACATCGACGAAGGCTATACTGACTTGTGGGCTTCTTTGCTAAGGGCCACAAATTGTAAGATGAACATGCATCATTTTCTTGGGTCAGTATGTTTGCCATACTGACTCGTGGATCGATTTCAATCTGTTAATTTGTTGCTCTGTCGGTTGGTAAACAGTGTTTGGCCAAATGTGAAACTAATTTAATGGGTCTTTGTTACTAGTTGGGCCAGAAAGGCTACAGTGTTGATTTTGGCGGTCCCTGTGGACAAAAGCGGTAGTGTTTCAGAGCACCTGAGTCCCTTTAGAAAACCTCTCATTTTACTGCAGCAGGGTCTGACAGTCTACCTTATGCTCAGTCCTGGTTCTGGTTCTCCCGTGCCCCCCTTTCCCTCCAGCGGGCCCAGCAATACGGCCTGGAGCTCCAGCAGCGGCATCTTCTCACTAATGGTGGTGTTTAGTGATGTTGGTCATATACTGTAGTTGCATTAGTATTAAATTGAGACTGTTTCGTAACCAGTTAAAAGTTGCTCACAGTAACTTTAAGTACAGTCTTGAGGTAGATTACATTTCAGAGGGAAATTATTTTACTTTTTTACTTTACACTACATTTATTTGACAGATATAGTTACTTGTTAAATCTAGATTTACATTTATGATGAGCTTTTTTATAGATTAACTTACACAATAGTATATAAAGCAGTCATTATTGCAATTATTTGCTAATAACACATGCGTAACTTTACCTGAATGTAGGACTTTTGTTTTCTTATGCCTAAGGATATCCAAAGAATATTATTAATTATTTCTTTTTACATTTTTTTATTCTATTCTTTCTTTTTATTATTCTTTTTATTATTCTTTTTTGTTCTTTTCTTGTACTTATTGTGTTCGTCTCTAAGCTCAACTACTTAAAAAATTGGTTTATAAACTATTGTAATTACGAACTATAAATTGCATATATGAAAACAACCTTGAAAAAAGGGAAAAATAAAGTATGAAAAAAAGGATATCCAAAGAAAATATTCATATACTATTTTTTTTTTACATATAAGTATTGATACTTTTACTTCAGTATATGATCTGAATATTTCTCCCATCACACTTTGCGAATTGGGTCTAAAAAAACCTAATTACTGCTAATTACGTTTGTATACTACTAACTACAACAGCAAATACCATTTGAAAGCAATATAATGCCACCTAGATTAAGTTTTATGATCATTAAACATAAACAGGATTAAAGGTTTTATGGCTGTGTTTAGGCAACTCTAATTTCTGGGTTAAGGTTGGGAAAGGATTATGGTTTTGGTTGCATAATGAAAACATCAACACTGAATTGCAGCCATAGACAGGACTTCACTGAAACAAAATGTTGACAGTGAACATAATGCAAGGGGCAATTATGTTTCCTTTCAAATGTATTTGGCAAAAATAGTCTCAGCATATAAAGGTGATTTCTAGAAAACATATCTATAAAGATAAAGTGTATGTCTTTGGTCTCCGTCGGTGGACGTGTTCCACAGCGAGATCTAGGACCACAGTTTTGGATTGGATTACATTCCTCTCATGATTTTCAACTGTCCTCTGGAATCTCCTCCAAATTCACACAGTTGCTAGGGGCCTTAAACCTGCAGTAGGTAGTATACTTTTGGCATCATTGGGCAAAAATCATATAATAACCTTTCAGCATATTGTAATTCAAGTACTCTGAGAGAAAACTAGACTTCTGCACCTCCTCATGGCTCTGTTTTCAGGCTTTCAAAAAATATAGCCCGTGACGGGAGACTTTGACCAATCACAGATCATTTCAGAGAGAGAGAGCGTTCCTATTGGCTGTGCTCTGGCTGGTGGGCGGTGCTTGGTATATCCTCAGCAGATCTCAACATTTGAGGAGAGAAATAATCATTACAGTAACAGAATGTTGATTCATATTTGATCAGCGCTGCCTAGTTTGACCGTTTGATCGGAGTTGGTAAGTGATTGACAACCGGCTCTCGTAGATGGCAGCTGAACGGCAGACTCCAGGTCAGCTCTGACTGCTTGTTTTCATCTGTGAAATCCTGCAGTTGCCGTTAGGAACACCGGAGGACACAGAGGCACATTCAGATTACATGTCTCATGCGCTCCTCTCAGGATATAGCGACCGTTTTATAAAAATAACTTTTTTTTTAATCCTATTTGCTCCATTTCTACCCTCTGCAGCTTTAAGTCATTCAGTGCTTCTCAAGGTTATAAATATAGAGGTAACGTGGTTATGGTATCTTTTTCTTTGTCCTTAATCCTCTTTTTTTTCTTAGTTTCTCAGATGGTCATTGAAGAGGTCAGTGCCATTCAGGAGAACCTGGAGATCGAGAGGACGTGTAGAGAAAGTGCTGAAGCCCTGGCCTCCAAGGTACACGTATATACTGTCAACCATCTGCATTATTTCTATGTTACTGACATTGCCAAAGTCCTATAAAACATGCTCACAATCAAGAAAACGGTGTCATTAAATTACAACAAGAGAGGAATAATGTAATCAGAATAATAGGATCTGTTGATTTAGACTAAATAAATAAAACGGCATCAAATCAGCTATTTCAGACACCCTGGTCGGTGTGTTCCAGTAACCGTCACTTTGACACGTTTAACCCGTGTGTTGCAATCAAAAGCACTCTGTGGTCCTCCAGTCCTGCTGCTGTCCCCATATCGTAGTTTCTAAAAACTGCATTGGATTCTTTTGATTCAGAGCACACTTTTTTTTGGAGTCCTTGCTAAAATGTGAGTTGTGATTGAGAGTGGGGGAGCCTGGCACGTAGTGATTTTGCAGCCCACTGGTGTTGAGCTTATCACTGTAATCATTTCTCATTCAATTTCTGGACAAAAGCCCTTACGGTCCACCTGGTTGGACCAGATTTTGGGCAGTGGGAGGCTGGGGGAGAATTATAGTGAAGGTCGACTTTTTTTTCTCACCTCTCCTCGGCCTTCAGTTCTCCTCTTTCCTTTTGGGTTGTTGCCATCCTCATCTTACAGGGGTGGTAAGTAAGATGTTCACCGCCACAAATGACCACGAGGTATCTGAGTGAGTTGACTCGGTTGATCGATGCTTCCGGCTCCAAGATTACTCGTCTGGCTGCTGAGATTTCTGGCTTTGAAAAACTGACCCTCAAGACATTCCCAATACTAGTCACTCATCTATTGACATTATCTACCGTTAATTGCAATTCATTTTATATTTTATGAAGGTTAAAAAAACTTTTAAACCAATTTCAATATTCAGCAAGCTGATATTCTAGATGTTTCTGAATCTCTGCTACACTAGTCTGTAAATGACACATGGGATGGTGAGTCTGAACTGTTAGCATCGCCTAATAATGACAAGCTACAGTGCAACCTGTCTACCTACTTGTCTACCTACCAACTGTCTACCTACCTACCTGTCTACCTGTTTACCTACCTGTCTACCTACCTACCTGTCTACCTACCTACCTACCTGTCTACCTACCTACCTGTCTACCTACCTACCTACCTGTCTACCTACCTACCTGTTTACCTAACTACCTACCTGTCTACCTACCTACCTGTTTATCTACCTACCTACTTGTCTACCTACCTACCTACCTACCAACTGTCTATCTACCTACCTACCTGTCTACCTACCTACCTACCTACCTACCTACCTACCTTTCTACCTACCTGTCTTACCTACTTACCTACCTACCTACCTGTCTACCTACCTACCTGTCTACCTACCTACCAACTGTCTATCTACCTACCTACCTATCTGTCTACCTACCTACCTACCTACCTATCTACCTACCTGTCTTGTGTTTATATCTCCTGGCTCACTCCAACACATGGGAGTAAAATGTGTTTTTTATATAAATTAATACAATCGCCAAGAAAACTACTGCTAAACTAATGCTAAATGCCACTACTCTCCTCAATTGGAAGTCCAGACACCTACTCTCTATAAAACAATGCTTGAATCTCCTCTCAGAACATATATCACTAGAGCAAGTCTCTGCCAAACAGAGGAACCAAATCACGGAATTCAATAAAAATGTCTCATATCTGAACCTGCCTCTTAGCTAAATGCCACCCCGTCACTACTATCATCTTCATATTGCAATCCCACCCCTTTCCTATACCCCATTTTACACAGATAAAAAAAAAAATTGTCTTTGTTCTATGTTTGTCAGCTTGTTGTTTTCTGTCATTATTGATATTTGTCTGTTTACATACTGTATATGTGTCCATGTCCACTCTTGAACGTTTTTTTTGTCGTTGTTGTTGTCTGTTTATTTGTTTAGATGTCATTGAGGTGGCCAGCTTATTCGCCCCTGCATTCTTTTATTTTCTTTTTATTTAAGTTATATGGTTTGACTAAGATTATGATTATTATTAGTATTATAACTTTTACTTTCCTTCATTGGCTATTCATTTGAAAAAGAATGAAAACAAAGACAATTTTGTCCTACAAAGAAGAGGGTGGTGGCGGGCCCGAAAAATATAAATAAATAAAAATAAATGGATACAGAAAGGGGGAACGGTGCCGAGATGTAGCAGATGTATATCTATTTTTTGCCATCGTTCTGAGATAAATATTCCAACAATCAACACAAACACAGACTTTCTTTTCAAACCAAACAAATAGGAGACTTACATATTCAAACAACTGATGACACAGAATCAAATGTGATGTATTGAGAGATTATTTTGTGTCACTTTTTTTTTTTCCTACCGACTTCAGAAAAAGACATGATGTCCACTGGACGGGGCTGCTAAGAGGCAGCAATAAACTAGCCCCCCCACTCCTGGGCTGACAGCAGGAATTAATCTATTTGTTCTTAAGAATATACTGGCTAAAAGCTTGCCTCGTGGCAGTCTAAGTGACTACTGTCTTTCAAGCTTTATTTGATGTCTTTTGGTATCTTCTGCTTCTTTCTTCCTTGATATAAAACAGTGTCCGTAACTAGACTCTCCCCATGCAGGGTGGATGAGCACTCGCTGTGGGGGGGGCAGACTGATAGTCCTTGATTAGCCGTATCCCAGAATATATCCATACATCAACTATTCACTTACTTTAGTTAAAAGCAACACATTTATTCGCCATTAATCCAAGTGCTGTGAATAAAATAAGGTTGGAATAAGTGGCATTACCTTTTTGAACAGTGTTGACCTTTCAATGGCATTTCAGCAATATTGTAAAGTCACAATTCCTACACTCTGACGGTGTTAACATCAGTTTATTTTCTCATTTACATTTAAATCAAACCCAAAATACATAAGGAGGTGTTCCCAGAGGAGGACAGACAAATTGAACTCTGTATTAATTCCTTTCTACCTAATGATGGTAATTCTGCATACCAAGCATTCCCGAGCCCACTTGGAAAGAAGCTCAGAGCTTTTTCTTTAACTCCTCGGCATTCTGCATTAAAAGGCAACTTTGTAATGTCGACCTCAGGAAAGTGCTAGCCCGATGCCATGTCAGCCTTGATTTATCGGAGTATATATGTCATTTTATGTTTACATCTCTTGCGAATTGTAGATTATTATCAAAAGAATGTGATTCCGTGTTATGTATTGTTGATTGCGTTTCGGAAAAAGATGCCGTCTGAAGGGCATCATCAAAAGATGGAAGTGCTGCAATCTGCTCCCACCGGGATGCCATTAATAAATGTTTCTTTTATGGCTCGCCTTTTTCTATCTCTCTCTCTTCCTTTGTCTCCTCTCCAGACACTTCTCTTCCTTCAGATGACATCAAGAAACATGCATAATTGGCATCCATCTCCTTCCTATAGGCTCCATTCATGTTTTAACTTAGCGGTGGTCTCCTTATGGCCGTGCTGATGATTGAACTTGGAAGAAATTGGGCCATTGTAGCGGTTTTGTATGTGTCTGTCATGTGGGACTGGATCAATTTGCAAATAATTTCAAAGGCAAACGCCGAATAAAAATATGTGTTAGAAGTGATAATCACACAGAAAAACATGTTGCAGAGAAATGCAAGATGCAAATACATCAGAAAAATGTGATTACATCTAAAAGGAGAGATATTCACTGCTTGTGCTTCTCTCCACACCTTATCATTGCTTTTGCATGCGTCCTGCCATTATGGCTGATTGCAGGGCCAAAGAAAAGAGGAAATCAACAACATCTCATCTGCCCCGTCTGTCGCTCCGCCGCCGTATTTCTCTGCCTGTTTTCCCACTAGCTTAATACGAAGCACACTTGTCACTCTATGCAGATTTGAGAAATGAAGGTGCTGTAAAGATGCAGGCTCTGTTAGTTTCTGTCGGGTTCATGTCGTCTTTTAGGGAATACGTGCTGAGCGGCGGCGGCTGGTGGCTCAAAACATTGGGGAGGACGGGAGTAAAAGCAACCCACGGCGTCGTGTTATTTTACACCAGTTGGCTACTTATCTCTACTTTCTTTCTTTATTAAACAAAAGAACATAATATTCACATTCAGTATAACAGTAACAAAAGAGCCAGGGGTATATCACACTAAACAAAAATATTAAAACCTACATATGTATTGAGTGTCTTAATAGCTTTTTTCTTAGTCAAATTATAAAGTGGTTTCAATATTGCTCAGCGTCCTTCAAGAAAACAACAAAATAAGATATTTATTGTTAAATTTATATTTATGAATAAAAGATTAAAAGAAAACATATCAAATTTATTATAAGAAAATGTTTTTTTTTTTTGAAGAAACCAAACACCACATTTTCCCATAATAATGTCTTTAAAAATATGATCAATGACAAATCTGCAAAGGTCTTTATGTCTTTTTTTTATTTCTGCATGTAGTGACTGACAGGGTAATATTTATTAATAATTTTGAGGTGGCATATTAGCTAACTCATCAGTTAGCTTGTTGTAGCAGCCCTGAATGACTAAGTTAGCGGCGGGAATGGATTTGGACGGGGGGGGGCGCGCGACAGCAGCAGGATGCCGCCGGAGAGAGAATGGAGTCTGTCAGGAAGTTTGTGATCCACTGACAGGTGGAAGAGTCGCTTTCTCAGTGCTTGTTATCAACCATCTGGGTATCTGGAGTACCTACCAACCCACAAACTGTGATTTGAAACGACCCAGTTAGTTTTTTGTGGGCTGCCTAGATCAGAAAACATGTGATTCAACAAGCCAATCGGATGTGGCTCCCCTTCCTATGTCACACGCAGGCTCATTAGATAGAATATACCGCCTACGACTTGAGATCCTTTTTTGGACGGGGTGTTAAAGAGACAAAAAGGAGGGTGAGTACTGGTATATTCATACAGACAAGATGAAAAATATAATGTGCTTTTGAACATTAAAGGATGTGTTCTAGTAGAAACCCCAAATACAACCTGAAAATAAGCAGGATATGTCCCCTTTAAATAGTTTGACATAGAGTGCGATTGATCTACGATATTCTTAATTACATTGAGCATTGACACGTGTATGTCCCTTTATGTTTCTCTCTGTGCCTCCTCACTTTAGCTGAACCGTCAGAACCGCTCTCTGAAGAGGAAGAGCATGATGCTGCTGCCCCACCTCAGCCCCGAGACCATCGCTGAGATCAACCTTGAGGATGATGAAGAGGAGGAGGAGGAGGAGGAAGAGGAGAGCGAAGAGCTACATGCAGCCAGCAAGGTCTGCCTCTCTCCCCAGGGCCAGACCACCTTCTCAGGTACAACATGTCTCCAACTCCTCCAATTGACATGTATATGTCACATATTTTCCACAAAGTCACCATAGCCGACAGAGCTGGACAGAAACAGCAACAATATTTGTGGCATTGTTCAAGTAACTAGCTTAATGGCAACGGTTTTGGAAGATAGCAGTTCGAGTTTGACAGCATAATTCCAACCGTTTATCACTACCTGTCACCAGTCATTGATAACTGGTAGTGTAGTGTGTACAGCACCAAATAGGCACTACTACACAGATGTTAGACATGGTATTTTACATGTCACAGGAGCTACTCAGCCTATGGAAACATCTGGTTAATGTGTCCGGCTATGTATACTCTATTAAAGTCACTGCATTGAATTTAACTTGTCTTGGAAACTTGAAAATTTCAACATACCCAGGGTGTCTTCTTTTTTTCTGGCTCAACTAACCCCAAGAAACACGATCCGGCTACGCGGTCCTACGACGCTGGTTATCAACTCGGTAAATCAACCCAGGGTTTCTCAATCTGGCTATGAGCGCGTTCACATGAAAGGTGCGGGGTTTACAGCATATGACCAATCACAAACATGGACAAAGATTTTACAAAGGAAGAGCGAACTATAATATTAGACAAATACGAAGAAGTTAAACACATAATCCAGACTAACAAGTAACACAGCTGAAGCTGTCTAATGCAGGAAGGACAGCTGGCAAAAGAAAAAAGTTCTGATGTGTGAATAGGTAAATTGCCAGATTTATTAAACACTTTATTGAACACTCAAAAGTCAGATATATTTTTCTAGATGGGGCAGTGATGTATAAATATCTTTCAAAATATAACAGATAAATAGATTACACTTCATTATACTATTTAACGACAATGTGGCGTGTATGACTATTTCAGCCTTCTTTCAGCTGTGTCCCCGACTCTGGTGGTGTGAAACGGACTCGAGATCAAGTAAAAAAATAAACATAAAAACATAATTCAAAGCGGTAAACACCTACAGCATACAGCCAGATGTCCTTCCTGCATTTAGCAGTTTAAACTGTGTTGTTTATAACTTCTTTGTCTTTGTGTAATAATATCATACGATCTACTCGCCAAGCTCTGATTGGTCAGTAGGCGGTGCTTTTATACGAGTTGCTCATGAGCAGGTTATGTGTTCAGCATAAGTTACCATGGTAACGATCTACCCCCGGTAAGAAGTGATCCACCGTCGTAGGACTGAAAACCCTGAAGGGTTAAACCTGAAGTTATACCTCGCTAACCCCAAATCCTACTTCGTAGCTCAGGCCTCTGGTCTGTGACAAGACACAACATTTGGACGTCCTGCATGCATTAGACCTTCATGTGATGAAATTAATTAATTTGACCTAATTAAGGTCTGAGGAAAAACACAATTGTTAAATAACTCCATCAATAACCATCGGTGTGCAGGATTCTATGGTCATGTTGATTGAAGTGCAATACTTCCACATCATCTGTATTCATAATAAAAATAATAATAATTTCAATCAAAGTATATGCTAAATGTACCAAAGTACAAATACTAAAAGAATATCTATATTATAGGGGACCAAAAAGTGTAAACTAGCCATTTGTAAACTGCTAAACTGCATATGCTTTAAGTAAGTACCCAATAACTACCGAGTATGTTCAGTGAACCTTTCACAGTCTAAAGTACAGTACTAGTCTACTACTCTACTTATACCCATCCAGCTGTCTCTGGGAAATGTCATGGTCAACCAGTAATTATACGTCAGGTGTTAATGGATTCATACTCCATGATGCTTTTCCCATCATGTTGGCATTATAAGGGGGAGATAATCATTCCATTTACAAATGATATACTCTGATGCAGAAGATGATTGAATACGGAAGGAAGTTGACTCGCTCAAAGATTGTGGGCTTATTATTGTTGAGCATTCATAATTGCATGTTAATGGACAGCTGGTCAAAGCACTTCCTGCCAGGGGAACACATACATGTAGGGTGATTTCACTCTATACACTTTTACCACGTGAAGGTTTCAACTGAATTTGATCAAAGAACATCTGTTGTCATTTCAGAGTTGAGCACATCACCGGTGCGGTCCAGTCTTTGTCAAAACTGTAAAAACATTTTTTTTTTTTTTTTTAGCATTTCCATTTAATGTGACAATTTAATCCATCAGAATACTTGTCCTACTCAGCAAAGGACATTCCATCCTCTCCCCAAAAACAATTTTAGGGTGTCAGCGACCTTTTTCTGCTTAAGTACCCTCATAAATGTCTCAGCCTGGTCCCGCTGTGAGCTGCTTTGTAGTAACAGATTTAATCTCTGTGTAATTTCAAAGATTTCAGAACAAAAAGTCTCAAATTTACCTGTGCAGAAATTCCTACATCATTTTGAAGCAGTTAACACGTGAAGCAATAACAATACTGCCGGTTCGATTCGGCACAAAAATCTGTCAAAATGACAGCTGGTAACCAGAGGGTTGTCAGAGTCCAGATAAGATGCAAGCTCCTGCCATAGTGCCCTCGGGCCTCTCCAGTTTATGGTTGTGTTTGTGAATGGGGTTAAATGCATTAGATTAATTCCCCCATGGGGATTAAGAAGGTATTATTCTATTTTATTCTATTCTAATTTACAAACAGGGGTGCAAACTCATCAGGGGTAAAAAAAAAAGGTGACAAAGATGCAAAACCATATATACTGTATATACCATACTGATATATTCTGTTATATATTGTGTTATAACATATAATACCATACTGATATATTCTGTTATATATTATAACATATAATACCATACTGATATATTCTGTTATATATTATATTATAACATATAATACCATACTGATATATTCTGTTATATATTATACTATACCATATAATACCATACTGATATATTCTTCTGTATATATTATACTTGATAACCATTGATGTGTGTTAAGAAAGAACGCTGTTTAACACGGCTTTGATTTTCTGTTTCAGAGCTACAAAATAAGTTGGAGAAACATCAAGCAGTCCCTGATCTTGAGGCCGTGAGAGAACAACTGAGGGAAACCAGGGAAGAAGTAAGTTTAAGATGTTTTTGTCTTTCTGGCACTTAGATTCCAAACACAATACAAGATTTTTGCTCATAATAAATTTATATCAACGGCAAGGCTACCCAATTGTTGAAAACGTGTTACCAAGAGAAGGCCTCTCCTCTTCCTTTGTTGCTGTTTTTAGTCATGCACCTGTACCCAACTTAGCTTGGATATGCACACTATCCACCTTTTTTAATAAGCTAGCAGCAAAATTCAGATGATTGAAATGAATGCTGGTAAATGCAACATTTCTATCACTTGGGTATGATTTTAACCTTGCATCACTGTGACTCATCAGTAACAACATCAGAGGCACCACAATATCTCTGTGCGGGTGCATGTTTGTAGTGGCAAGGTGACATTTTTTGAGACGCAGTGAGGTTTTTTGCATCAACAGTGAATTAATCACCCTTTTTGTGCTGTTTTCCTCACTTTCGCTGGCAGAATCTGGCACTGTTTATGTTAAATTTCTCACAGCAAAGGTAGTAATGGAGAAAGGATTTGTTCTTAGGTATAGGGGAGTTAATTAACACGAAGCCTTGCAGCTATACCAGCTACTAAAAGGCCACAACATATAGTATGCTGAATGGCAATGGTTGCCAACTACCAAGAAAAGATGTGGGCCAGCTGAACCCCAGTGCACTCCTCTCCCACGCTGGCACTTCTTGCAGCGTGGACTTACTCAAGCTACGTGGTTGGCTGGCTGGTCTGGTGTCTATCTCTACTACACAGTATCATACTCTGTATTGTTTGTATGTTGCTGTATGATGAACAACAATGTTTTGGCCATCTTCTTGTTTGCACATTACACTTTGTAGTATTCACTCCCTCCCCATCCAAACTGTATGTAACGTGGTTAGCTCCCCTCACTCTCTGTGGTGTATGTTGTGATGTGTGATGTGTGATGTGAAATGGCTTTAAAAAAACAATACATTTTATAGGATACATCAACAACCCATAATGCCAGTCGCATTAGCAAGCCAACATTACACACACATACTGTATGCAGTGAAAATAGTCTGGCAGCATGCTTAAAGTTACTGTTGGTTAGGGTGACCATACTTTCAAACCCCAAAACCGGGACCCTTAAGTGTACCACACGTTCGTGCACTCGCACGGTCATGCGCGCCCACGTGCACGCGCTAATATGCACGCACCAATCAGGATGGCTAACTTGGCGCACCTGTGGCACATTTGAGCACGGAGGGGATCAGAAAGAAGGTATTATTATAAGGGGGTGCATTAGAGGCTGTGACAATCATGATACATTCACTATTTTCACCCCCTTTAATCACAGGACTATCCCCCTCATGATGCACTGACAGTTTGGGAGTCCTGTAGAGAGTTTTCCCCAGAGGAAACGTATTGTTGTCTGGGACTATGGAAATTATTATTAAACTTTAGTTTTGAACCTGAACCATCTCTGTCACATCACGTTGCTCACCACAGCCACAGGATATGATAATTAAGTTAATTATTAATTTATTAAAAATGTTTAATTAATTTATTACATTTATTTAATTGTGGCTTGACAGCACACAACATCACTCTCTATAGACTGCAGCGGTGCACTGTGCTGGCTCTCTTATCTCATGCACACAAATTAATTAATGAGTGGAACAAAATAAATGTCTATTTAAGTGTAATATTATTATTTTAATTGTAGTGAAAACCAGGACAATTTGTTAGTGACCGGGACATTTGAGTGTTTTACAGATATTTGTCGGGACTCGGGACACGTCAGCTTAAAACTAGGACAGTCCTGGAAAAACTGGGACGTCTGGTCGCCGTACTGTTGGTCCACACTGCAGTACACTACAAGCTTACAAGCTAACATGCTGGCACTACAAGCTAGCAGCCAAGCCCGCATCGTGAGCAACATAAAATAAAACTAATGGTGCTAATTTCTGGATTGCTTTGTAGTGATGTAGCGTACCGTGAAGCCTCGCATTTATGTCGTCAGCTCATTCACGTCGCTCCCCAAGTCCCGGTGCAGAGTCTCCCGACCAGTGCTACCTTCAAAGTAGTGGAAGCTGTAGGCTACAGCGTGTGCATGTTACAGTAGTAAGCACACTCTTTATTTTACACTAATGTGTAGAACTGCTCCCATTACGATGTAATGGAAACTTATAGTTGGCAGCACACAGCCTATATAATTCCATATTTAGGACATTTTATATGAAACATGAAATGCGTTGAAATTTCATCTTAGTGTAGATCACATTTTGCCGACCAGTGCAATATGATGTCTCTTTTTCAACCTAAAAATAAATATGTTTTGTGACACGTTGATGTTGTAACCACATTTTAGCTGGTTGAAAACAAGACGAAAAGAGGTCTTAGATGTTCAGACCGAATATCACCTAGTTTTCAACTAGAAATCAATGTTGAAATCCCGGTTGGTGCTCACCGTGACCAATTAACAATGAGCTGAAATTAGCATACTAGTTGTAGCACTAACATTACCATATAAACAAGAATGAAAATAAACCATATGATGATACAGCCATTAATCTCTCCCTGAATAACAACATCCTGTCTAGACAGGAAATGAGGTAAGTCTAACACTGCTCTATACAAGCTGCCTGTAGGGGGCTCCAAAAACTTTCTGTCATCTGTCATCATGTAAACAAAACCAGTGATTGCTATAAAAAAAGAACTCATAACATCCTCTGTAGGCTGTTGCTTTTCTTTACTCTGTCCCTCTTTACGTTCGCAGCTGCTGAAAGAGAAACACGATAACACAGTTTTAATCTCTGAGACAGTGCGCCAAAAGAAGCTCCTGGGGAAATATAACAGAGGTTAGTGGGGGGTGCACATGCTTAATGTGGTCTTCATTTTTTGAAACACTATCACTGGTAATCTAACATTAAAAACATTGATATTAATCATGGGCATGGTCTTATTTGCTAAATTTATTGATTTTAGATATAGTGTAGACTACATGTTTCTCTTTACTGGTAAAGGCATGAATGACACAACGTGGAAATCTTTGTCCAGTGTCCCACTTTGCTGTGGGGGAATATGAAGCCTTACAGGACACCTTGAAC
The DNA here is from genome assembly GCA_916700685.1 of Adelosebastes latens. NCBI lineage: Eukaryota > Metazoa > Chordata > Actinopteri > Perciformes > Sebastidae > Adelosebastes > Adelosebastes latens. The sequence goes on along the minus strand of CAKAKR010007413.1, from coordinate 25,611 downwards.
CTGGAGAGGGACCTGAGGACAGAGGCAGAGAGCTTTGCCAGAGCGGTGAGTTTTTTTTTTTTTTACAGTAGCCCTCTGTGTTCCTCTCTTATTCTACGTATGAGGATTTTAATTATGCTGTTTTCTTCCTTGCAACAATGTGTCCTGACTATCTTCCATATGGGGGAATATCCATTGTCCTCGTGGTCCCTTTCTGCAGATGTTGGTCGAGCAAAAGAAGCTGAAGAGACAGAGTCAGATCCTGATGCAGAGCTCGTCACCCAGTCAGGCTCTACAGGAAGCCCTCAGCCAGGTCACCAGACTGACCCAGGATCTGGAGACACAGAGGCTGGAGTACCAGAACCAGGTCTGTGTACACAACTCATGCACAAACTTAGACTAGTTTCTTCTAGGGCTTCTTTGGTTCTTGGAAGAGTGAGGAAATAGTGAATACAACATCTGTGCAGAATGCAAGCTCTTCAAGCCTCACAATGAGATCTCTCCTCATAAAAAACTCATAAGCACTTGTCATTTTTTTCTTGTTGGTTTGAATTACATCCTCAATGTGCATTTCTCTTAAAAGAAAAAACACAAATTTGAGGCAGTTGCGCAGCCAAAACGATGTCTTGATGTCTCTGACTCTTTCACCAGTTACTGTAAAATGACCAACCAATCTTTTTGAAACAATCTCTGATACTGTTATTAAAGTTATCAACCAGCAGAAGTTATGGGGTGGTTGCCTATTACCAAAATGTGGGCCGATTATCTAAAACAAGCCTCTCATAGTTTTATGTGAAGAAGTACAAGTAATGAATTTCCCTGATTAAAAGACACAATCAAATAACTTGAAATAGAAAAGCAGCTGGGAGCAGCATACTAAAGTACTACTACTGACATTAATAGTAGTGTCTTTTAGTATGTGTAAAAACAGTCTCTCACTATAAACTTGTCAAAAGTGCAGATCTGCACGAGAAAAAATAATTCCGGAAAATACTTCCGGTATGGCGCAGAGCTGATTAGTCGCATCTTTTTTTAGCTCTGCAACAGGTTTGAAATAAATTCTGAAATAAGTCCACCTTTGAGCTCAAAATACCAGGACAAGCAGTTACTATTGGGGCTTCCAAAACCCACAATGCCGATGGACAAGAGACACCCCAAAAAGACTGACTTAAAAAGTGGAAGTGTACAGTCTGAGAACGAAGGGAGCCGTGCCAGTTTCAAGTGCTTAATTCTCGTGGTGGAACAGAGGCGACAAACATGAGCAGTGTCATCAGCTCTGAAGATATCCTCAAGGCCATCGAGGACATGAATGCAGAATTCTCTATCAAATTTGAAAGTGTACTGTCTGCAGTGAACAACGTTAAAAAAGAAGTCAAAGAATGTGTTGGGCAAATCTCTCAGGCCGAGGTATACGCATAACCGAAGACAACATTGTCTGCTCTTGAAGAAAGTTGATTTTAAGGGGCCATAGCAGGTGATCCGACTTGAGGCTGGTACATCTTCCCAAAGGCGCTGAGGGAAGCGATGCTTACTCGTTCCTTTGTTCCCTGACACTCTGGAGATGGAACCACACCCAATCTAGGAAAACCATACAGCATTTTATGAAGGATTTAAATTTAATAGAGATTTGGAGAGAAATGAAATCAGAAGATGTAATTACGCTCTAAAATTGAAGATTGCTATTACAATGGCACTGTCATCTCTGACTATGTCCCAGCATCTCTTATATATTACTACATTACACTAAATTAGTAGGTGACCCACCTAGGTGGCACTTTCAACCTAAATGGCTGCAAGATACACATTTCTTTTAGATCACATTGGACAGCAAAATGACTATTTGATACTTGAAGCCTTTAAAGCTGTCATGAGGGGTTGAATTATAAATTTCACCAGCTCCAAGTAAACATTAAAAAATGGAAATTGCTTGAAACTAAAATCAAAACCCCGGAGAGAGAAAATGTCCTCAGTAATTCCACAGGTGCACACAACGAGCTTACTTAGGGCTCAATACAACAAGATCGCTGTTGGTAGGGCCGCAGCAAGCTTATTGAGATTAAATCAATCATAGTGTGACCAGAGTGAAAAAAGCTGGGAAGCTGTTGGCCTGGCAAATCAAACAGCAGCACGCAGAGAGAGCAATTAATCCAATTCAGGATGCGGGGGGATACATGACGGTAGACTCTCGGGAGATCAGCAATCCTTTTATGAGAATTTATACTCATCAGAGTATCCTCCTGAAACAGATACCCAGGCTAGCTTTTTAGATAGCTTGGAGTTCCCAAGCAAGTGAACATTTTGAACTTTGAACTTTGTGTTGGAAGCAGAAAAAATGGGTAAGCGTAAGGATGTGAGCGACTTTGACAAGGGCCAAATAGTGATGGCTAGACGACTGGGTCAGAGCATCTCCAGAACTGCAGCTCTTGTGGGATGTTCCCAGTCTGCAGTGGTCAGGACCTACCAAAAGTGGTCCAAGGAAGGAAAACCGGTGAACCGGCGACAGGGTCAGACCCGAGGCTCATTGATGCACGTGAGGAGTGAAGGCTGGCCCGTGTTGTCCGATCCAATAGAAGAGCTACTGGAGCTCAAACTGCTGAAAAAGTTAATGCTGGTTCCGATAGAAAGGTGTCAGAACACACAGTGCATCACAGTTTGTTGCATATGGGGCTGCGTAGCCGCAGACCGGTCAGGGTGCCCGTGCTGACCCGTGTCCAAAAGCGCCTACAATGGGCACGTGAGCATCAGAACTGGACCACGGAGCAATGGAAGAAGGTGGTTTTTTAGTTTTCTTTTACAACATGTGGATGGCAACGAGTTTGAGGCGTTGACTCGGCCTCCAAATTCTCCAGATCTCAATCCGATGGAGCATCTGTGGGATGTGCCGGACAAACAAGTCGGATCCACGGAGGCCCCACCTCGCAATTTACAGGACTTAAAGGATCTGCTACTGACGGCTTGGTGCCAGATACCACAGCAGACCTTCAGAGGTCTAGTGGAGTCCATGCCTCGATGGGTCAGGGCTGTTTTGGCGGCAAAAGGGGGACCTACTCAATATTAGACAGGTGGTCATACTGTTATGGCTGATCTATGTATGTTACTGTGTTACTGCAAGCAGGTGCTTCATAGCACTTTGCCTGGAAAAGCATACAATGGAAAAGATAAGATATACTGTATGGTTAAGGATAAACAAGACACTTTCAAAAAGGTCTTTGGGCCATTTTTGGATTTTGTTGAGCAAAGTAATGTGGGTGAAATACTGGCCAATGAGGGGAACTCTGGGTAAATTGACTTTGCTCTGCATAGAGGGTGGTGGGCACTGTGTTTCATCTAAAACATGTCCCAAATATGTTCTATCCTGGTGGATCAGACCACTGTAAAAAGTAACTATGTTTGTTTTATGCTGTTGTGACTCTTTGTTTGAGAGGTTTCCTTTTTCTTCTTTCTTCTTTTATGTTTTATTTTGGGGTTTGTTTTTTTATGTGGTTGTTGCAATACTTTTTTTGTGTAGATCTCTTGTTTTCAAAAAAAGAAAAATCTATAAACAAACACTGTTTGGATATTTTTGGTCTTAAATGAATCAATATAAAGGAGAAAATACACCAGGCAGTTTTAGTGAAAACACGTTGAGACTCTGGATCACACAACTTCTTGATGATTTCTGATTCATTCAGCAGTTCAAAACATGTCTGACGACAGTGTAGAAAGAATAATTTTTTTCATCTTTTGAACTGGAAATAACACATTTGCAAAAACAAACACAGAATAATAGAAGTTGGAAGCAGATAAAGTCTTACTGTGGTTGCCTGAAGATCTTAGTTAAAGAATTCAATGATCTAGTGTGTGACATGACAACCTTCAGCACCAGATTATGATGACAGTCAACCAAACTCATTTGTTATTCATTCATGCTTAACTCATTAGAAACAGAAAAATAGGTCAAATAGAAGAAGATTATTACGTATATAACCCATTCCTGTGCTTAATATATGTAGTGCCTCATTCATATTCATCAAAATGAGAATTGTTTCGTTGGTTAATTACATCGGGGTGAATTATCACAGGCCATGACAGTAAAACCTAGGGGCCGTGACCTGCCAGATTCATAATTAAAAGCAGCAGCGTAGCCTCCAGCTTCCTCCCAGCTTCCTCTGGCGCTGATGCAGAACAATTAGAGCTGAGTGGGATCACTGATCTCTCCTGGTGCCGGGGTGGAGGTGAGCCGTACCCTTCATTTGAGGAACAATTAAAACACTGGTTAAGGAACTGGGGTTGGGGAGCGGATGACTGAATGTCAACTGGCAGCTACCCAATGCTACTTATCAGAAAATCATCACCGCAGGTGCTGCAGCCGCCACAGCCGATACAAAGCTGCGGGTGGAAACCGCTTCTAGTGATCAGGGTTACAGTGATCAACCGCTTATACTGTACGGATCAAAAAGCTGGGGACAGAATCATTCCTATACAAACGCTGTTTAAATAATTCACTTTTAGTAATCAAGTAGTCTGCTTACAGTGTTCATTTGGGGTATTTTCATACATGACAACATATGGAAAAACAATTTAAAACTACGTCAGACTAACGTTAATTGAATTTGTGTTTTTGTGTTTTTTACTTTACTTCCTTGATACGCTGCCTTGCGGACCGGATACGTGAGGCTGATGCTGCGTACACATTGATATCGTGACGGGAAAAAAAAAAGTAATTTTCTCTGAATTAAAATCAAATGCGCACGGGGAAACAACCAACTCAACCTGGCTCTGCGGCACACATGCAGACCGGCGCCCGTCTCCCTCCACGCCGCTACCGGGAGAGCGAGCGAGGAGCCCCGGCAAAGGGGCGCCGTTCAACTGCATGCACGCTCGCACTGCAGAGCCGGCCAAAAACGGCAATGCCTCGCCCTCGGTGAGGTAGAAGGCAGAAGAATTGTCAGCGAGCTAGTAAATAGCAAAGCGGTCCGTTTCATTACTTTGTATTCATGTAATAAATATACAAATGTAAGTTAGATGGTAATCTGCATGAGACATGATGCACAATAATACAAATATGGTTATAATAATCATCTGCTTGTAATGATCAATGTGACCCAGACAGACGTGATCAGTATAAGAGTATATATTAAGGCTGTCAAAGTTAACGCAATAATAACGCGTTAACGCACATTCAGTTTTAAAGCTAGAGTGAAGATACCGGCATCATATGAAGTTGCAGTTTGCCATGTTATGATTTGAGCATATTTGTTATGCTTAATGCAGTACCTGTGAGGGGTTCTGGACAATATTTGCTATTGTTTTATGTTGTTAATTGATTTCCAATAATAAATATATACATACATTTATATAAAGCAGCAAATTTTTCCCACTCCCATGTTGATAAGAAATACTTGACACTACTGATGATTCTTACTAAATACTTGACAAATCTCCCTTAAAGGTACATTTTGAACAGATTAAAAAATGTGCATGATTGTCCATGTTTAATCAACAGAATAGACTGTCAGTAGCTCCTTATAGGTTAACGTTGAAGTATAAGCTAGTTCAGGATCAAAAGCGTTTACAGGCCCTTTGTGGTAAACGATGTGTTGTGGTTCATACCTTGTCAGATAAAGCAGATGGAGGACAGACTGATGAGCTGTGAGGCTCAGAGGGAGCTGACGGCATTGAGGCATGAACTGGAGCTCATGGAGGAGGAGAAGAGGGAGTACAGTGACAAATGCTCCAGGGCTGAAACGGAGGTCAAGGATCTGCGGTTTACAGGTGAAGACATATATATATATATATATATATATGTATATATAAGGACAGGAATACACTGTGAGTCATCACGCTGTCCGCTATACGATGCAGAATAGAACACTATAGAGGGGCCGCTGTGTGTAGGCTCCTACAATGCCAACAGACCCCGTTTCATTTAAAGTATGACCATGGAAGACCATTGTCCTTCAGAGTTTCTGTTCTCGGTGCTGTTTTCTGTTTGTCTACTGTAACTGGATGTGTGTTTCACTGGCCAGTTGAGGAGCTCCAGAAGAAATTGCAGGCAGCTACCAACCCACACCCAGCTCCTGCACCTCCACCTCCACCTCCACCTCCACCTCCCCCGCTACCTCCACCTCCTCCCCCAGCTACGGCCTCCAACCCGCTCAGGTTTGACCACACACACAATATAAGCTCTGTACGTCAAACAGTCAGAGAAAGCATTTTTACTTTGACGCACCTTTCGTACTGTGAAATGTCTATGATAAAGTAAATGTGTGAAAACGAGTGACTCTCCAACTCATTCACTACTCCATTTATGACAGACACTCAATAGTTTGATCAGTAGTGAGCAGGAAATAAGACTTTAAACACTTAAATATACTGTATTCCTCTTGTTTTTGTAGCATCTCTGATCTTTTTTGGAAAATTCATTTTATTCCTTTTTTTTTCAAACATAGCATAACAAACATAACAAAACAGAACACCGGTGCCATAATACAAAAAATGATATCTGACATTTAACATTTAATATGTACATACATATATATACACATACATGTCGCTTCTCACTCCCACACAGAAACAGGTCCAGCCTTCTTCCCACCCCAAGAGGTAAAGTTACAGAAAAAGTTAAGTTACAGAAAAAATCATTTAAAACTAATTTAATTACTTTGTTAAAATTAAAGGTAATAAGTTCTACAATAACATAATTCATAGTAGTAAGATAGAAACCTTAAACAAAATAATAAATTACTTAATTACTTAATTGTAAAAGAAAAAAAAAAAAACAGCACATAGAAAATCATAATTAGTATTTAAATAAATACCATAGAAAGGTTAGGTTAAGTAGATTCTTTGTAAGAAATCCATGGATCCCATATCCTCCCTATTTCCAAGGGAGCACATGAATTTACCTTATTAATCCACTGAGTAATATTAGGGGGATCCTCATGATTCCACTTAGATGTGATACATCTATTGGCAGGCGTGATTGCCAGGTTAACAAAACCCCTTATCCTCATCTCTGATCTTAAACAATATTTGGATGCACAGGGACAGAATCTAGATGAGAATCTCTTTAGAATTGGAATATTTTTGGTAAGCAACAAAAACAGCCGTCTGACACCCGCTGGACGACTATGAAGCCTCACACTGCCCTGTGGCATCCTTTCAACATGTTGAAATGACACTGAGAGAGAGCTGTCTGTCTAGCTGCTTATTACAGTATCTTTTTTTGCTGTTATAATGTAAGAGTGAGACTTTCTGGTGTGAATGCAAAAACAAAAGTTGCTGTATGATTATGATTGAAACCTTAATTGGTTCCTGAAAGCCTTACAAGAAACGTCGGTTGATTACGGTGACCGAATCGATACCAGTAACTAAGAAAGCAGCCGCCTAAATAACAACCAGGTGATCTTCATTTGTGCCTCCTCCTGTAGTTCGCTGTTATCATTGATCCGAAAAAGAAGAGACATCAATACTGACATCCCACTGGTGGTCCAGGACTCAGCCAAGACACCAGGTAGGTACACATCACACATTCACAAAATGTGCTTTATATGATGCCGGTCTTTGTTTGTTGTGCTTAAGTATAATGCACCTGTATTAATACGGTATACACGCAGTTAAGGCTTCAGCACGAGCAGTTTCAGAGTTGTGTTGTACTAGTTACAGTAACTATTTCTACAACGGCACTAAACACAAAGAAGCTCCTGAAAAACCAAAGAAACAACAATCAATGCTTTTCAATCTGTTCGGCAAATACTCACGTTTTGAAGCAAGAAAAGGAAGAAAACAGGTCAAAGGAGAAAGAAGAAAAAAGCTTGGTGTGATACTCAGAGAGCTAGACAGGGAAACACACCTGTCCAATTCTTCTTTCTCAGGGAAGCAAAATAAAAGTGGCTCAAATATATGAGGTCATGCTGAGGTCACAGTGTCACCATTTTTGTGTTCAAGATTTTTTTGGGCGGGCCTGAAACGGCCTGAAACTGCCTGAAATCATGGCTCGATGATGCACTGGAGCCATCCTTAACATAACCCCTCCCCTAAAGCTATATAAAAACTAGAGGTCCAGAGAACCTGCTGCGTAGCCTACTCCGTCGCTACTGTTGCGGCTGTAAAATGCTGGATAAATTGTTTTGAGCGTCACAACCCCCGCAAAATGACTCGTTTCACTATCAGAATGTGATCAATGCGGTCCGAGAACATATGGAAAGTCTAGAAGTAAGTCCGTTCAAGTTAGCATAGGGCTAACAGGGAGTCAGCCGGCTCGGCCGGTGGAAGTCGCACCAGAGTTCTCTGCCCATAGAACATGCGCGTTAACAATCTACAAAAGTCCCGCGTAGCAGTGGGATCGCCAACAAGAAGTTTTGTATATACTGTGACTGTACATAATCAATCCTCACCCACGATTCAGCCTTCAGCGTACACGCCCCCAGTGTTTCAGAGCAGGGGACACTGCTTATTTTTTCATGATTTTGAAACCTTATTACCTCCGCCAAGGCCAAAGGCCTTGAAGGAGGTTATGTTTTCACCGGCGTTGGTTTGTCTGTCTGTCCTTCTGTTAGCAGGATTACTCCAAAAGTTCGCTATGAATTTGAATGAAATTTTTTGGAGGGGTGGAGTGTGGCACAATGAACAATCCATTAGATTTTGGTGGCGATCCGATCATGGTCCGGATTCAGGAATTTTTTTAAGGATTCCGATCAGCCAGAGCATTAAGACCACAGGGTATAACACATGCACAGTGTAACTGATGACGCGTGACCCAACCCCCTTCTGAGAGCAGCGAGATACGTGTGTGGATGTGTGGCGAGACTTTGAGGTGCGGCAGGAGCTGCTGGCCGTTCGTGGTGCGAAAGAAAAAAAGCAGTAGATGACGGGATGACAGACAACGTAGTGTAACGTTATACAGACATAACAAGGCTACTGAATGAGAGAGGCATCCGCCGATACGTTACACGGAAACAAACCGTGTTAATAATAAGCCTCACGGTACCGCCAGCTGGGAGCTGTGATCTGTTTTTAAAGTCAGGCACCTTGGCGGAGGTCTGCGCTCTCCGAGTGCCATTCTAGTTTATATACTTTTTGTGTATGTTTGTTATGTAATGCTGTTTTGTCTGGATGTGTTTTTGTATTTGTGTCTATAGGACCCCCTCGAAAATGAGATGCTACATCTCAAGGGTCCATCCTTTCAATAAATTTAAATATACATGGCAATTTCTTAATCATTCAAATTTTGCTGGGTGGTTAATAACACATTTTCTGCAGCGTGACAAACACAAACACATATTTATGTTTGCTTTACCAGGACTTTAAACGTCTGCAACCAAGACACAGGCCACAGTAGAGTTTGCTCGAGTCATAAGCGTGGTGTGATGTTGTATATTATGTTATATATACTGTATATATATATACCTGACCAGTTAAGGAAAAAGTGGACACGAGTAGTTTACAACCCTGATAACAAATTCCTAACATATAATAAATGTGCAGCTTTTAGTATTCCACCACCATGCATAATAATCATATACTACATGTATAAAACAGTGGTGCATGAGTGGGTGGGGACTGGGGAGGATTTTAGATGGATTACTGTTTAAATTTAAATGACTTTCTTTAGTATGCAAATATTCATTTTGTTCCAATAAACAATCTTTTTATTCCAAGTGATGTCAGTGAGGGAAATTCTCTTTTAATGTCCATATTCTGTGACTCATACTCTCAGGATTCAAACATCCTGTGTATCTTTCTTTCTCTATGCAATCTATGTTCATTTTGTATTTTATTCTCCTCAGGGCTGCTATTTGTCATGCACGCCAATGTAGGAGAACCGGTCTTGAATCCTATTTATGCCTTTCAGATTTTATCCTTTTCGCGCTTTCCCTTTGCAAATAGAAGTCACTTTTGTGTAGAAGGACAAATGTTGAAGCTAGTGGTGCATGAGAAATACAAAGTCAAATCTCCTTCATTGGCCTATTAGGTCAACATGATAAATTCTTCAATTTGCGCAAACAAAAGGGAAGCCTTGACTTGTTGGAGCAGGTAGGATGTCCATGTTGACTGAACAGGCTACACTGTTTCCTCATTTCGTTAAATGAATATATGAGGCCTGAATTGGGCGCTGCGCGGAGGGTATTTGTTGGAATTACATACAGGGCTGAATAGGTGCCACCCAAGGATCTTCTACTCTGACACCTGAATAATAGTCTCTTTCTGAGCACTTTGGAGAGAAAATATTTCACTATTACTTTAACACAAAATAGTTTTTGTGTGACATTTTAAAGACATCTTACTGACAATCGTTCCATTGTGTGTGCCATTGAATGTTCTACGTTAGAAAATTAAATATTCACATTCTTTGCCAATGGGCTGCATTATTGTGAAATTAAATTTTTTGTTCCCGTCTTTTGTGAACTTGAGAAAACCCTCTTATCCTCACAGAACTTTCGGATGAAAAATTGATGAATAGTGTTTGTGTTTTTACACAGTGAGTGGAAATTAATTCCATAATCATTTCTGGTAACCTCATGCACGACAAAAGGCTCTAAACTCTACAGGTGTTCTTTGAATACTACAAAATTAGCAGCCACAGCAATGATTATTAATTGTTCTCATAACTACAGCCAAATCCACACTAAAACAGGATTCATACTCATAACAGTTCAGTCAATATTTATGCTTAATTAAGAGGGAAAAACTGGAGAACAAAAAAACTTCATTGATTGGTCCTGGGGGTTTGTGTCATTTTCAAGTTTTTTACATCCAAATGAGCTATATTTCAAGTGCAGCGCTAATGATGCCCGTGAATTACACAGTGCCTCATACCTCTCAAAGTCATTTAAGCTCACTTTAGTTTTTGGCACTGTTTCCCACTGAGCAGGGTCCTGTTTAGTATCAGTGAAGCCGCTAAATACGTCTGTTAAAAAAGACAACTAAAGATAAATCTTTGTCCCTCTTGCTTGTGTGTCTGTCAATCCCAGAGGTGGATATCAGGCATCAGGCAGTGGAGGAAATGATGCATCGGATCAAGAAAGGCGTTCAACTTCGACCTGTCGGCCAGTCACCTAATAGAACCAGGAGACAGGTACCTTCAATAATTATCTTAAATGGTGTATTACCCTGACATTATCGTCTGTGTTTTTAAAGCCAGTTCACGGAAGCTTTTAACCTCTAGTTTGGTGCTGGTAAACTGTCGGTAATGGCCGATAACGCTGCAGCGCTGTGTGGTTGCTCTGGCACACACCTCCGTGCGCTGGGTGTGGTGACCTTGGTGTGGGTGTGTTATGAATAATCCACTTACTCTAAAAGATACAACTAATATGTCATTTTCTTTGAATTTGTTTGAACGCAAGCCACGTAGAATAGTCCCTAAACTACGTTCATTTGTGGTGCCTCACTTGAGTGACAAGCTAATGTTACTGTAAGGCTAATCTATCCATCCATCAATCCATCCATCCATCCATCCATCCATCCATCCATCCATCCATCAATTTTCTGCCTATCCGGGGACGGATTGCGGTGGCATTTCAGACGACCCTCTCCCCAGCAACATTTTCCAGCTCCTCCTGGAGGATTACGAGGCGCTCCCAGACCAGCTGAGATATATAATCTCTCCAGCGTGTTTCTTCCTTCCCGAATACATGCAGAACCCCACAATATATAAGGCAGCGCACCTACACCCTCACCTACACCCTCTTCAGCGAGCGGTGCAAGAGCGACAGGGCCCCCTCAGTACAGGGCTCTGTCTGTGCTTATAGAACTAGGGTTACAATATTGTAATCTCTGTTCTAACTCACACAGGCTCCGCCCTCTACTGGACTCTATGGGTACAGTGGGTGGAGCCCGATGTATGTACGTCCTGCCACGACACAACATCGACTCAACCACACTGATCCTGACCGGCTAGAGGTTAGTCGCCACAGTCCACCTACTTCTTTATAACCTATAGGCCTCAACAGCGGAGAAGTAGGGGGCCCCCGCCAACCCAGGTATTACGCAACTGAATTGGGTAAAGCAATGGCCTAACCCTGCAGGGATCAAAAAGACAAGCAGTAGACACCCTGCATACCACATTACCCGGGTCATCAAGGAGCACAGGAACATGTAGGTGCCAAGACTGGGGTCAGGTGCAACAAAACTGACACACACCTCACCTTTTTCCCCAGTCCTGTATTGTTCCAGCAAGTGCAGACCCTGAACAGGAGCCCGACATGTCCAAAAGATGGAACCGGAAGAACAGACAGGGCGTCCCCCATGACACCACCATACATATGTCCTCGGCACTCACTCCTCCAAACAAGGCCGCGGACGCTGCCACGCTGCATGGAGAGTGTGCATGGACCACAGTGGGAGGGTCTCCTATCGCCTATACCTGTAGGCTTGGGAGATGTACTCACAAAGACATCCCACCAGGCGTTTCTTGGATAGGGCTTCACCTCAGCTTTCCTCTGAGGGTGAGCGACTGAGCTGTGATTTTTCCTCATCCTTAAGCATTACATTCATGCTTGTTTGGACTAAACAGAAGAAGACTTTGTCAGTCAGACAGACACCTGCAGAAAGTTAGTCGAAAAGCACAGTACAAACTGAAGAGACGTCTCCCGGTGAACACTGAAGACAGAGAAGACATGAAAACATGAAACTGGAGAGTCATTAAAGGAAGTGCATAGATGTGATTTTGTGCTGTGATTGTGACAGAAAATGTGTTGTCATCTTCATCGAAATCACCAAACAGAAACCACATTGTTCATTGTTGAGCTTATATTGTTCGGTGCTCTTAAATCCATCAGTGTGTGGGATTATCTAAGAGCGGCTTGTTTTGATAAAACATGACATATGGCCAAGACATCTTTTAGTCTGCATGTTCCTCCGCCACAACAACTCTGCCAAATTAGATAGCATTAGGACCTGCTCTACGAGGTAATTATAAATAATGAGGATGGGAAAATTGACGTGACTCAAAATGATTGTGTGTTTACACATTTGCTTCTTGTAGAAAGCATACGTCCTCGTGCTTGCCTACAGTGTCTCGTCTCTGTGGTAAGAGGTGCAGTTTAGCCTCTAAGTGCTGAATGAGGAAAAATAAGTATAATGTGTCAGACTGCTGTTTATTTACCAAACCCATCTTTTTCCTCCTATTTTCCTTTTATCAGATGGAGAGACTGCCCTCTAATTCTGCCATTCAGGAACTTAAAGGAATCATGGTAATGGGACTTTAAAACAATCCAATGTCCTCACAAGCCGTATTTTACTGGTTGAACTTTCACCGTGTTTACGCAGGAGGAGAGGCTTTGTTTTCGTCACCGTACACGGATGTGTTCACACCAGAATGTAATGTTACAATATAATCACATTCAACAAAGGTTGGAAAAGTAGTCTGATATTTTACCCAAGAGAAAGTGCTTCTGCAACATATAAAGAGACACAGTCAATATTTACATACTACACATACATTATGAAGAATTAAATGACTTTTACTGTGGCACTGTTGATGATACATCCACTGAAGTCAGTGCCAGTTAAAACTCCTGGAGTTTCTTCGAGATCTACTCATTTTGAGCTGTAATGGTTACTTTGCAGCTCTGTTGTTACTGATCAGACTGTCTGTATGTGTTTTTATTAAGGAGAATTTCAGTAGAACTCCCCCCCAACCAAAGGCAGTATCTCCAACAACAAACCGCGATGAGCAGCTGCAGAAGATCCTGCTGAGACGGCGGGACGCAGTGGAGTCCCAACACGATGCCAGTAAGTTTCATCTCCTTCACTTTAAAAGGCATATACCAGGTATCTCTTAATCCTGATGAATCAATAGTATCTGGTCTTATGTGTCGATTTCATCACAGCTTTCTGCAAGCCGATCACAGTACTCCCTCATTATCCAAAAGAAAGATACTATAATACAATAAGAACTGATCTTTTGAGTTCCACAAACTTTAAAACATCAGTTAGAATTTGTATCATAGTTTCTCTCAAATATTTGGCCTTTGTTGAAAAAAAATGTGACGCGATTTTGTGGAGTTTTGTGTGGCTAGCGGCTGGCATTAGCAACAAATCTAAAAACCCCTGTATCTTTTTTTCAAACAGACCACACCTGTGTCCTAAGTGACTAAGTCAAATCAAATCCTGTTTATGTGTCACATACAATCATACACAGTACAACGTGTGGTGAAATGCTTTTTGTGCCAAAGCAACTAACAAATAGAATAAATAGAATCGGATAAATACCTTAAAATAAGTAAAATGTTTACAAAGAAGCAAACAAATAATATATCAGTACATTTCAGAAAAATGGAACAGTAAACAACGAATCAGTATGACCCACGAAACGTGGGTTTCAGAAGAATTGAAACAATATAACTGGTAAATACAGTATATCAGTGGTTCTCAAACTATGGTATGCGTACCAATGATGGTACGCATGCTCTCTCTAGTGGTACGCAGAGGAACCTCTGTATTGATGCTTTCCCACAGTTACGTATGCACAATGACGCATATGCACACTGTATCATGTTTCAGTTTGTTTGGGACCGGAGCCACGGTGAAGACAAAAAAAAAAAAACTCTCAACAGCGTGGCGCTACTAAACCTGAGGGGACGTACCCTATTTTTCCCTGATAATACGACACTGTGAACAACAAATCTGTGTTAAAATCAGCAGGAGGAGAGTTAGTAACGTTAGCTGTTAGCAGCCGGTGGGCAGCACAGTCCTGACTGGCTAAATACCGGAGATACGAACGTTAACGGAGGTGCCATTGAGTTATTGTTATGAGCCGTTCAAAGTCGTCTCAGGAAAAATGACTATTGGGCGAAGGTAAATTACAACGTTATCATGATGTGCTCAAATGTAATCTCGTAAAATGTAGTTTTTGGCGAGAAACTTGAATAAATCCAGTTGTTTGAAGGAGATGTTTTCACATCGATATAAAATAGATATTAGATTTTGGAGATTAGATATTAGATTTTAGAGATTGTTTAACTTCCTAACACTAGCTCCAAGCAGCTTGTCAACATTTTTTTAATCAAAGCAAATATTCAAATAATCATTTGAATTGTGTGTATTTATGCAAACAACCACAATAGATGACAATAACAAAGTACAGTACAGTACTGGGTAAAGTACCCCGAAAAATAGAGCTTTTTGGACCTGCAGTGCATGTTTTTATATGTTGGCATGCTGGGGGATTCTCTGTTTTGTTAAGTTTTGTTAATGGAAACATTACTACCCAAAACAGTCAGTCCTGTATGGTTCAAAAACTCCTGCATATAATGTCATTTTCTTAATAATAATATGCTGTTTTTAGTGATTTTCAGTATGCTGAAAAATAAGTGCACAGTATGTTTTCTACAAATTAATGTAGTGATAAAATAGAGGTTACGTCTGACAGAACTTGTTTGGCCCCCGGCAACAATTTGGGTTTCTCATGTGGCCCCCCCAGGAAAAATAATTGCCCACCCCTGGTCATAATGGTGATACTTGATGTACCACTGAAGTATAGATCTGCAATGTATGGCAGGTGGATGAATTATATTTATGAGTTATGAATGATATAGTGAGTTATAGATGGTGACAGTCACTGGTTCAGGACCAGTGTCATCATTTAAAGAAATTATGGAAGAGAAGTTGATCTTGAACACAGGGTGTGTGACTCTGTTTTATGTCAGCGTATAGTCATTCTCACCTGCCGTTACCTGATTGTTTCAGTGAGTGTGTGTCTTTGTGCAGGTCTCCATCCCATCCTCTCCCCCGCTGTGTGAAGGGTGCTACCAGGCTGAGGTCGGCCCTGACACGAGCATCCGCCAATATACAGACAGGATGTGGGTGACGGAAGATTACACAACGCACAATCAATGTCTGGCACTTCAGTTTACTGCCTGTATACACAATGCATTTAAAAATAATCGTTTCAGACTGTATTATGAGGAGTCAGTAATGCAGTCAGATGGGTCCTAAGTGGATTTCCACATCAGAAAAAAAAAGAAAAATCTGAGCAGTCATCCTGGTTGTGAATAAAGACAGAGGTTACGTAACACCTGAACTAAGAGCACAAGTGTGTCAGTGATTTACATTGAGGCCATTTCATTTCAGTGGAATGAAAGACGTGTATCCCACACCACCTGTTCAGGGTTCATTCAGCTCTTTTTCTAATACTGAAGGTAAAGCCCAATTTTTTTGTTTGCAATGCGAGGAACAGTGGAGAGGGTTTTGCAGCCTTGAGCTTTTGCCAAAGCAAAGTGTGTCTTTGAATTGTTCTGTCTAGACCCGTGTTAACCTTGTGTCTCCCAGTGAGCAATTACAGGCCACCGTGGCAGACTTTGTTTCCACTGTTCCCTCACTCGCTCACACTATACACCCCACCCCCCAGCCTTCTTAGGCTACCATTTTCTGTAGGGCACTGTCTCCTCTCTGCTGCACCCACCCTGCAGTTTGAACTACCTGTTCTGTCCACATAGACTGCATCGGTGTAGGTAGGTGGTGTTGGTACAGGTAACGGTGAGGAGGCCAGTTGGAATATAGATTCATTCGTTTCGAGGATTTCAGAATTTCCAGACACCAAATCACCCCACAGCGCTTTCTAGCAATGAGGACAGACTTTACACTTCTGGAAAGTTATCACGGCAGCAATTTTATCCTCCATTGCAACGATCGGCAGGTAAACTGTAGACTGGAGTCCTTTATGGGGAATTTGTACTCGCACTTATTTGATTGGCCGACACAGTGTGTTAAGGAGAGTATTTCTGGCACAACTATACCTACTTCCAAAGTGCTCAAAGAGGGGGGAAAAACTCTGATAGTATAAAGTATATGAAGACAATGGCGTAGAAGCACTGCTGGGTCTTTGTGGTAATCACAGACAGGCGCTCTTTGGATCCTTCAGGTGTATTGGGCTGATTCAGTCTTGTGAAGTGCTCATTGCATGGGTGGAATATGGTCTCAAAAAAGTACAAAATGCAGGATTCTTGGAACCTTGGTGCTATCTAGCAGACCAGCCTTTCCAATGAGCCCAACTGTATTCATGTTTAATGATGTTAGTCCCCATAGTAGCCATTTCATTGTAGTGAGACAATTTTTTGAAACGTGACTTCTCTGTATAAAATGACCTGTGGTGACCTCTAGGATAATCACAGCCTCATGAAACTTTACAGCCACAAACTAGAGACCTAGAGCATTCAGAGGATGGATGGCTTTCCTAGGTAGATTGACAATAAGGGGGTTTCTGAGCAGTTTACACAACAGAAGTGCTCGCCATCTAATCGCCGAAAAATGTAATTCTTGCAGAAATCTCCAAATGTCAAAAGTTTTTGATCCCAAATCACAGCATGGCTTTTTCTGTGGTGTTCCTCAAGGTCTTGGTGTCTTAATGTGGTAATTTGGAGGGATTATTGATCATTTTTATTAATTCTCAAATGGTAAAAAATGGTTAAATTTAGCACAAAATCTGTGTAACAAATGGTATCAACCCAGAAATTGCTGCAACAACTTATGAGAGAGATAATAGAGCATGGGGATGACCATCATATACTTCTATCTTAATATTCAAAACCCTTATACACTTTTACAATTAATTTTAAATAATTCATTCATTCATTCATCTTTATTTATGATTTATGATGAGAAGAACTTGGCACACAGTGCTGAGCAGTATCTCAAATTAATCTTCAGGTTCTCAGCTTTCAGATGATGTACACCACTTCTATGTGACATCTACTGTTGACCTGCTATCTTCCCCCTAAAGACCCCCTGTAACCCCCCTAAAAAAGACAAAAACAGGTCTATTGTAAGTCTCAGAGGATTAACATTTGTGTAAGAAACGAGTAAATGACACTAAAATATGATTTTTACTATTTTTAGTCGTCAGATTCTGTTGTAGACACGTGGGGAAAATCATAACGACATGATCAGCGAAGTCACATCAGTAAATAACAAGACTGAAAAGTATTCCAATGAGCCCAGAAATGCAAAACACTTCACTACTGGCTGTTTTGTAACAGTGTTAAAGTGTCTTAGGGTGGATTTCCCCTTTAAGCCTCAGTCAGAGGTGGGTGTTAGTCAGGTATGGAGCAGGGGATCAGCCTGTGCCCTTTGAAAAATCCCAATGACCGTGCTGCTGATTTAACCACAATGGTGGGTTTGCTCGCGTGTTGTTTTGTTTTCTCTCGACACCTGCCCACATTTCCCAGACACTTCCTTGAGTGAGGGATTGAAACACGAGAGCTGTGAACTGTGGCCGATGTCCGTCACCCATTGTGTGCTGCTGTTAATTAAAGCTTAGGCTTCGTTTAGCACTGAGGTGCAATTTCCAGCTCCAAATCCCCCCCGAACAGAGTGGAGGAAATGTCATTGTGGCTCTTCTCTAACCGGATTCATCAGCAGCAGGCTTCAAAGACTCCACTCTCATCTTCCACACGTTCATTCAGTCCTCTCTCCAGGAAGTCACACTCTAATCTTATTTAACAGCACATTTAGTCACAACAGTGGAGCTGGTAGAAACAGGAAATGCTCTGTGGGCAGATTCTATAAACTAATCAGTTGTGCAGAGAGCATATTTGGCTACTCCTGCTCGGTTTTCTCGTGACACAAGTAGCACGAGGATGTGCGAATTATCTTGGATAACATCTCGGAGGATAGAGTGTCAGAGTGGTCGACCTGCTTGAGTAGGAGTACAATGAAATAAGAAGAGAAGGCCTTTGTATTGATTTATGTCCCTACGTCCTCATATCCTCCGTATCCAATGAGGTTCGTCTAGTGGAGGCCATCCTGGCACAACTCAATAGTAACATGATATATAGTCTTTGAGGAGTCAGGAGGAGGAGTGGATCTGTTGTCTCTGTCTTCTTTCCCTCAGCAGAGACTAAAGCTTTCCCTCAGGACTAGGAACCTTTTGAGGAACTCATTCCATTTCAACCACAGGGACCAGGGTCTAGATTAAGTTCTGGGGACATCTTACCCCCCCAAAAAAAACCTGGTCGGGGGGTAGTACTTTCTGAAAGTACAGGAACTTTCTGGGTGGGGTTCGTAGGGGTCGCTGATTGGTGAAAAACACACACAGCCGCTGCTTCAACCAGGGATGTCACGGTGAGGAAATTTTCCCACCGATTAATAAACTTGTGACAACATCAGTGTTACTGATCACACTGGACATTTTACAAGATGACGCTCAATATATGTAGAGCGATTACGTTGATCTTTAACATCGGATGGCTGTGTGTCTGGCCTCTCCGATCGTTCTTCTGCTGCGGGGCCACAGGTTTCCACCTGGGACCGCTCCGTCGTCTGCACGACGATTACCTCATTAATGTTATGGATCCCTTATAGCAGTGGTTCTCAAACTATGGTACACATACCACTGGTGGTACGCGTGCTCTCTCTAGTGGTACGCAGAGGAATCTCTGACTATCGATTCCTCTTATTTATGCTTTCCCACAGTTACGCATGCACAGTGACGCATACGCACGCTGTGTCTTGTTTCAGTTTGTTTTGGACTGGAGCCACGTGAAGAAAAAAAAAAGCGCTCAACAGCGGGGGTGCACTCTATTTTTCCCTGATAAAGCGACACTGTGAACAACAAATCTGTGTTGAAATCAGCAGGAGAAGAGTCAGTAACGTTACCTGTTAGCAGCCGGTGGGCAGCACAGTCCTACCTGGCTAAATACCGGATACGAACGTTAACGGAGGTGCCATTGAGTTATTATTATGAGGCTTTCAAAGTCGGCTCAGGAAAAATTACTATTGAAATCTCGTAAAATGTAGTTTTGGGGAGAAACTTGATTAAATCCAGTTGTTAGAAGGTGGTGAATCAACTTCCCAGTGTGAACACTCTAATAGCCCTTATTTAAATCATTATGTCCTAAAAGTTGTAAAATGCACTAATAGCTGAATCCAGAGTTATTTCCCTTCCTCCGGTCATGTGAATGAGACCCAGACCGAGGCTGGAGCGAGGGCTGGGAGGCGGAGTTAAAGGAAACCCTACTGCGCCTGCTCTATGGGCCCAACGGATGAGGAAGATCACCGGATGATCCGGGTACTTTATCCCTCAGCAGTCGAGCCATTTTGGCTTCATGCGCCACTGAGCGACTCTCATAGGGATGAACGGGAGCCTCAGACGCTGTATCCAGTTCTCTCAATACATCCATGGTGTGACCGCACTGGAAGAACGACGAGGGGGACGTGACAATTTCAAAAATTCAAACATCAAGCCGCAGCGACGGCTCTGAACATCTGTGTGTACCACTGGTAAAAACCAAACTAATGATGGTAGTTGATAATCTATCCATGTAGAATGTCGTAGTTACAATGATGTTCAGCTGAGTTCAAAGCAGGAGTGATGCAGTTAAATGCATTTTATCCACAATCCACATCTTGAACATCTTTTTAACAGCTTTTTTCCCTCATTATGTCATAATCATCATGACAAAAAACGCTTTGTACTGTTGCTTTTGTCGTGAATGAAACACCCTTGTGAGGAGCTGGTAGAGAAGGTGGGGGCAGGGAGATTGTAGGATGGACATGCGACCGTCGGGGCAGGGCGGACACAAGTTTAAATGTGAATTGGTCGTATACGGTGGGGCTTCACTGTGAGGTTTATTTATTTATTTTATTTCAACATATTTTTTTAGATGAAACGGGCGGGCACACTGAACTGCTGGCTGCAAAAGTCAATGACCGGCTCAATTCCTTCCTCCGCCGTCCTCGAGCCTCCAGCCCGCCGAACTCGCTGATGTTTGATTGACGGACGGGACACACACCGCCGATGGAGACAAAACATGTAATTACACAAACCATGCTGTGTCCTTTTCTTCTCCCCGCAGCCCCATTCTCAGCTCTCCGTCTTCTCCTCCGTCATCGGCCGATAATGTTTTGTTGTTTTTGTATTCTTGTCCCTTCAGGGACCGGCAATTAGGGAGGTCCTTTTAGTGTATATGGGAAACACTTAATTTGACCTATTTTGTTAGTCATTTCATTTATTTTCCCAAACATTGTAATTGCCTGCCGGGGAGCCTCGGTTCGAGACGCTGCTGCTGTGTTGTGTCCGGCCTCAGTTTGTGTCTGCACGTTTCATTGATTAGGGGTTGTCAGTTTCAGCAACACTGAGTGCACGCTGCCAGCAAACCAAGAAACAACATTGATTGAAACTGGAAGAATTATCACATTTGTTATTTCATTTCTTTGCCTGACATTAAAGTAAATTACGCAATTTCATAACTTAGAAATAAAAAAAAAAATTAAAAAAATAGAGCTTCCTGTAAACCATGATGGCTTCAGTGAAACTGATGCACAAAATAAAAAAACAAATGTGTACCGGTCGGTTTTGTCTCAACTGGACCGACTATCAACATCTACGGTCTAATATTTCATTGCCAGCCTTAACAAGTTCAGCAGGACGGTTGTATAGTGTCGGCCAGATTCTGTCTGTTTAACAGAAAAGAGCTGTGAATCAGGGAAAACTCACTTGACAGGCCCATTGATGCAGCTGTATGTGGCTGGTACACAAAGCACTTCCCACTGTATACAAGCAGCCTATTTTGTCTGTGCTGCAGGCCAGCCGGATGCTCCTTCGGGCAGCTCCCCTCCTGTCTTATTTCCTCCAGAACTGAGGAGCCATGAGAGGGGTCAGCGAGGGTTCTGACCGCTTATGAAGGGGTCTTTACCTCACACGTCCCAAACAGACAGGAGGCAGGCTTTGTTGGACAACACTGACACCACTCTGCGTGCGTGCGTGCGTGTGTGTGTGTGTGTGTGTGTTCTCTGGCATTTATCCTCCCACAGCTTCTTACAACCTTTTCTTCTCTAGTTCTGTTAAAGCACGGAGCTTCCACTGGCCAAATGAACACAATGAATCAAGACCCAGTTTGTCACTCTTGAATCAATGTGCTAACATATTGTAATGTTTGAGTATTGTCCTCTATAAATATGTGATTTCTTTTTTCTTTTTTTTTTAAAGGTCCCATATTGTAAAAAGTGAGATTTTCATGTCTTTTATATTATAAAGCAGGTTTAAGTGCTATATAAATACTGGTAAACTATCAAAATGTTCAATATACGGAGAAATACACACAGCCCGTATTCAGAAATTGTGCGTTCGAAACAAGCCGTTAGGATTTCTGTCCATTTGTGATGTCACAAATATACAATATTAAGACCATTACAGGGTTTTAAACGTAAACATTCTAAATGTGTCCCAGTTTGTTTCCTGTTGCTGTGTATGTAAATAACATCAGCTGACAGGAAGTAAACATGGACCCAAGCTGTTGCTTAGCAACGCAATTCCGTTGCAATGCACTAAAACGGAGCGTTTGAGACAGAGGGTGAGTACAGGTACAGTATATTCAGGCAGATAGTATGAGGAAAATAAAGGTTTTTTTTAACACTACAGCGTGTAAACATGTTCTAGTAGAAACACAAAATACAAGTAAGAACCTGAAAATGAGCACGATATGGGACCTTTAAAGGTATTCTAGATTAATAGTTCCCAACCTGGGGGGCCGGGACCATTTGAGGAGTTGCGAGATGATTTACAGAATAGGGGAGGCATTTTTGCTAAACTTAAAAATTTCTTGTGATTTGAAAAGCAGAATTTGACCTCTGCTACTATTCATATAAAATAATAATAATAAAAAATTAGCCTACGGTTGAACTGGTCACAACCACATGTGCAAAATGTGAGAAGGAGTTCCAAGTAGACAAAGCTTTATTTTAAAGGGGTGGCATCACTGATCTGCATGCTGCTTCAGAGGACTTTTCTAAGTAACACTAATGAAGGCCAAAGGGCTGACACGAATGCAAATTAAAAGTTCAAAATACACAAGTGGGTGAATACATATATTCCGTGTTTTTCTACCTTGATAAACATACATATTTGAAACTAATAGAAACTGAATAGTCTTCTTTTTTTCAATAAAAAATTGCTTTATTAAACAATACATACATTATTCATGAAAAACATGCTCTAAATAGTGGTCGCATGAAATAATGACCTTCACCAGCGGATCTCTTCTGTTTCCATTGTAGTGAATACTGAAGGCTGTTATGGCTCACGAGTGCTGCAATGTTTGGATATTGTTGTGGAGATGATTAACGATATATATATATATATTTGAGACTTGTTTAAATCGGTCCTATTTCGTGGATAAAACCGGCAGCTGGGAGCAGGCCGTGTCAGACGGTACACTCTCTGCAGCAGCGGACTGCTCCTGTGGTTTCTCAGTGAACAGCGGAGGGGGGCGCTTCTCCTCGGAGACTGTGGACGAGACAACATAATGAAACGAAGTGAGCGGACAAAAGCTAGACCACAGATGCCTCAGGTTACTGGACTGAAATGATGTTTGTGCAGCTGAAGCACACGGAGCCTTTTCACTCTGGGCTTCAGCGTGTCGTGTCAACGCTAACATTAAATACCAATAAACATGTTCATTCAACTTTTTTCTGATGGGAATTGATTACACACAGATATACTCATCCCTCATTAACCCTCCGGTGTCCCTGCCTGCTTTTTGGAAATGATGGATGGGAAAGTATTTGTCCCTGTGTGTAATTAGGTGGCCAATTAACAGATCCAAAGGGTGGGTGGGGGGGGGGGGGGGGGGTGGGGGGGGGGGGGGGGGGGGGGGGGGGGGGGGGGGGGGGGGGGGGGGGGGGGGGGGGGGGGGGGGGGGGGGGGGGGGGGGGGGGGGGGGGGGGGGGGGGGGGGGGGGGGGGGGGGGGGGGGGGGGGGGGGGGGGGGGGGGGGGGGGGGGGGGGGGGGGGGGGGGGGGGGGGGGGGGGGGGGGGGGGGGGGGGGGGGGGGGGGGG
>CAKAKR010007377.1:0-17944 GCA_916700685.1 Adelosebastes latens | reverse complement strand
TGGTTGAGGAATGGAACGCCATCCCACAGCAACGTGTGACCAGGTTGGTGACCAGCATGAGGAGGAGGTGCCAGGCTGTTGTGGCTGCGTATGGATCTTCCACCGCTACTGAGGCTCCTGACGGTGTATTAAATGAATAAAGTGTAAAATTGCCAATATGTCTTGTTTGTTCCTTGTTACTGATAGAGAGTTCAATCATCCAATCCACCAAACAACTCAAAACAAGAGTCAGTACCAACAGGAGAATACACTGTTTACCATTGACGGAGCATTTTGGCAAATTTTTCTTGGGCGCTACCCACATAATCAGCTGTGCTGCTCATCCCACAAATGCATGATCCTTACAAGTTGGACATCATTGCGAAGGTAAATAAACCGTTTTTCCAACCATGTAAAATACAATGACCATTAGCATTGTAAAAACAGAGAAATAATCCACCAAACACAAGTTTCCAAACTTTGTTTTTCCAGTTTATATATTTATTATTGGAAATCCATTAACAACACAAAACAATGACAGATATTGTCCAGAAACCCTTCACAGGTACTGCATTTAGCATAAAACATATGCTCCAATCATAACATGGCAAACTGCAGCCCAACAGGCAACAACAGCTGTCAGTGTGTCAGTGTGCTGACTTGACTATGACTTGACCCAAACTGCATGTGATTATCATAAAGTGGGCATGTCTGTAAAGGGGAGACTCGTGGGTACCCATAGAACCCATTTACATTCACATATCTGGAGGTCAGAGGTCAAGGGACCCCTTTGAAAATGGTCTTGGCAGTCTTTCCTCTCCAAAATGTAGTGTAAGTTTGGAGCGTTATTTAGCCTCCTTTGTGACAAGCTAGTATGACATGGTTGGTACCGATCTTTTCCTTAAGTTTTCTAGTTTCATATGATACCAGTATCTTCAATCTAGCTTTAAAAGTGAGTTGTGTTAATGCGTTAAATAAATTAGTGTTGTTAAAATGAATTTGCGTTAACTCATTATTATCGCTAATTATAATACATTTTCTAAACATTTGATGCCTTTCCAGACCTCCACAGAAACCATGACAGCACCTGCATGTTCACAATACAACGTCGTAATATCAAACTGTTATATCTTTTCCTGTATTTCTCCATAGAAACAATAACAGAGTAATATGAGTAGAAGAGACAAAGAGTTGCTGTGTGTAGCAGAGTGAAGTCCTTTCTACTATGATGCTACCACATCACACTGACAACAACACAACACCTACTGGCAGGAGACCAACAATATCGCCGCTCATTTCATGTATTATTTATAACGGGGCATTTATAACAGTATTTCCCTGTTATAAATGAAAGAATGAATAATATGTTGTGGATGGATCCCTGTTATGTGTATCTGCGTTCATGGCTATCTGCGAGTGCTGCCGTCTCTGCATCCGTCAAGCTCAAGAAGAAATAATCCAGTGACAAAATCTATCACCTTAACATCTCAGGGAGCGTCGTTATCCTGTTACAAACGGCTCCCAGAGCGGCCCACGTGTCAGGGATGAGACATTTCACACGCCGTGGCATGCGAGCGATTCAGTGCGAGTTGTCACGGAAACCCTCTTTTCCATTTTTACATCGCTGTCTGGCATCGGCGATGCCACTGAAAGTGAAGATCCACTGGTAAACAAAAACCTGCAGGGGGTCAGTTTAATGATCCTGAATAGGGTGACCAGGATTTATGAACAGTGACGCTCGAAAAACAAGACAGACAAGAGTGTCAAGTGATTTTTAACAGATCAGATACTATTTTTAACTATTACAATGACAATTGTGACCGACTATAGTCCCTATGTCCCCAGGCCTCTAGCACTGTCTGTTTTGCGAAGATGTTGGGATGAATTTTGCTCTTTACACATTAAAGTATATGGGTATAACTCAACAAATATAATTCACAAAAGACGCGAAGTTTTTTTTCACACAAATAAAAATAAAATAAAATAAAATAAAATAAAATAAAATAAAATAAAATAAAAAGCCTTGGTAGATGTTTTTTTTCTATTCAGAAAAAAACTAAATATATCCAACACAGCGAGAGATTGCTGATTACTTAAATGTAAAATATGCATTTAAATAAGCTATTTAATTTGAATTGACAATATCATTACTGATGGACATTTAAATCATGTTATTATCATCTGGAAACCATTTCAACTACTTCTAATTCTACAATCTTAATTTATATATCCATTTTGAATCCAGCAATTGATCAAGAGTATTTCTTAAACTACTATATATATATATATATATATACATATATATATATATATATAAAAGCTATCTGGCTGTTTGAAAGTGATTCATTACTTTTAATAAGTTCTTTTATAATGATATGCTAAGTAATTCATGACCCCCCGACCCTGATCAAATGAAACTGTAAGGAACGATAAAGAAATACTATAGACTATATGCTACACCGCAGCATCAAATATGAATATCACCGGCTGCCCCGTGATACGCGGGCCTATTAATTCCAGCCAACATGCTCCACCTGCTTTCTCTCCCCCTCGCCTGTTTCTTCCTCTCTTCCTGCTCTTTGATGCCTCTCCCTCTTTATCCATTTCTCTTCTTCTGTCTCCTTTTTTCACAGCCTAAGAGATGATTACCTCCACAAAGGTAAAGGGAATTAAAGGAGCGGGAGACAGAGCACAGAAAGAAGAAGAAGAAGAAGCGAGAGAACAGCGTGTCTACGTCCAGCCAAAACAGTACATTAAGTCTGGGCAGGCAGCCGAGTGGAGGTAACACTGCATTTAGCACCCTGGCGGGGGGGGGCTTCTGCACGACTGTCGCAGGTGCAGATCTGTGTGGGGAGATCTCGCGGCGTAAGTCGGGGGGGGGACGTCGTGCGCGGGCGTGTCGGAAAATAAAGATCCCGGTGCGCAGGTGTAAGTCGAACCCTGCCTATCTCATGCATGCGTGCACAGCAAGGACGCCGTCTCTCACACACACATATTCACACACATATTCACACACATTTCCTCCTGACTCCATCAGACCTAATGACTAATACATTATGTATACACACTTTCCTTCACTTGCTTACTTTTCCCATCTCTGCCCCTCTCTGTGTTTCTCGCTTTCAACCGGCACAAAACCGTCTCCGTCTCCGTCTCCGTCTCCGTCTCCCTCCCACTGAACATATGACCCCTCCACCCCCCACACATCACAGTCACTCTTCACAGGAACAATCTGTCCCGTTACTGTCATGTGAGGTCGCAGCAGACCGTTTTTTTCCCCACTTATCAGCTCTCTGGATTTAAATAAAGCCCAATCACTGTTACACTGTTGCCTGGAGACACAATAGGATGCATCAATAATAGGATTTACCCAGAAGCCTACAAGACCCCTTTAGATCTGAGCCGTGTTGCCCCCTTTGTGCCGTGGTAGATTTCCCTGCCTCTGTTGCTCGTGTGCCGTCATAAAGAGATTTTAAGAGATGTTTCATCTGATTCCTTCTGTGTTTGCATCCCTCTATTATCGTCTTATTTCCCGGGAGTCCAGGTTACATTTTGATGCTTTTCAATTTTAGTTTTTAATGGGACAAATTGGTCCAAATGGAAAATGTCATTCCCAGTGGTGACAGATGGCAGCTAGACCTTCTATTTCTAATGTTTTCAAGATTTATTTTCTTACTTTCTCTTCTGGTCTCAGCTGATGCATGAGCTCCGTTGGCATTTAGAGGAAGTGTAGCCATGACCTCAGTGCCCAGGCGTGTCTTATGTAACGGCTGCCCCCTCTGGTTAGAAGGCATTTCCTGGCACCAGTGATGAAAGATTAATGCCTATTCTTACTCTACTCACAGTGCTTTCTTCCATGGGAACTCTCAGGAAGTTAAACCATACAGTGCAAGAGGACACGAGATGCGGAGATAAGCCTGACGTAAGATAAAATAGGGACATGCAGTATTATTGGATATACAGTATTATGAATCAGATTTAAAGGTCTTATTGATAACATTTTTATGTAGACAAATCATTTTGATGAAATAATACATCCACTGAGCTTTTAGAAAAGAGCCGAATGAAAAAAACAAAAAACAATTATTATGATTGTGAATTAATCATTTAAAATTTTGTTGTCGGGTCCAAAATGAATAGAGATGGCTCGATAACACTTTTTAATGTCCGATACCGCAACCTTGAGTATCCGCCGATCTGAAACTGCCTTTTTCCCCTCTCTTAAACAACTAAGTCTAATACATTTAACAAGTTATTAATACAAAATACTATGAACTAATAAATGATGATGTATTATAATAGATTAAACTACCCAGCAGTATATAAAGTCATTAAAATGACCTCCACATTTACCAGCTGCAACATTAAAGTAATGAACACATTTATGCATCAATAATTAGAATACAATCTATATAATCTATTATTCTGCATAATGACTACTTTTACTTTTGGTACTTTAAGTATATATTGATGCTAATACTTTTACTTGAGTAGCCCAATATTTCGAATGTATGACTTTTACTTGTAGCTAGTATTTTACACTGTAGTATTACTACTTTAACTTAAGTAGATATCAGATTTTTTCTTCCATCTCTGTATGTTAATATTAGTTTATTGTAATATTAAAAGGGTTTCCTTTCAGTCACATGCACACAATTTTCAAATCCAGTTAATGCTGTAGAGTGCGTGCACTGTTTACCTCTCCATCATCTACTGCTGCTGTCTTTCTCTCTCTCTTCTCTCTCTTTTCACCTCTAGTCAAATGAGTTGTTTATCGTTTGAGTTGGTTTTGGAGCAATGCCGTAACGTAATGTAATGCAACACTAGGTTTGTAAGCGCATTGCGTTTTCTGTCGGGGCTAAGCTCAAAACATTCGGGGCTTTAGATCCGGGAAAATGACCTGGCAACGCTGACTTGGAAGAGTGTTTGTGCCGGACTGATCCCCGGACCGCCCCGGCACAGACGCCGACATAGAAGAGCGTACAGTATGTGACGGAAATGGATCGAATCAGATTGTCTATTTTTTTTCTCCGACATCCGATCCAGTTATTTTGGCCAGTATTGGTCCGATACTGACACTCGGTATCGGTCTGGCGCATTCCTAAATATTAATGTTTTGTTTATCTCTGTGAAAGATATCTGACGTTTGGTTCCCACTTCTAACAAGGTGTGACATCTAGTTGCAGGATGTTATCATTAGCACCGTTAAAGCAGCAGTAGTCAGTATATTTTTGGCATCATTGGGCAAAAATTCCATAATAACCTTTCAGCATATTGTAATTCAAGTGTTCTGAGAGAAAACTAGACTTCTGCTCCTCCTCATGGCTCTGTTTTCAATCTTTAGAACATCTAGCCTGTGATGGGAAACTTTGACCAATCACAGGTCATTTCACTGAGAGAGAGCGTTCCTATTAGCTGTGCTTCGGTCACAATGGCGGCGGCGTCACAAACTTTCTCATTTTACAGCTAAACCGTGCACTACAAGATGATTCTGAGAACATGTGAGGAGAGAAGTAGACATTACAGTAACAGAATATTGATTCATATTTGATCAGCGCTGCCTAGTTTGACCGTTTGGTTGGAGTTCGCGAGTGATTGACAGCCGGCTCTCAAAGGCCCTGTTCACACCTTGTATTAACATGCGTCCTCAGTGATCGGATCACAAGTGGACAGCTCTAAGTACGTCTGTTCACACCTGGCATTAAAATGCGTCTCCACATGCGTCTTCAGTGGCCACTTGTGATCCGATCAAACTTCCCCGCTCTATATGCAAATAAACACGTAGTAAACACATGGCTAATAGCAGCCGTTGTGACGTAATATTACATGAATGTCAGTAGTAATATCCTACATATTCGTTAATTCCGGTACATTGCATTAACATCAAAATAAAAGGTTATTGTACCGGCGGACCTCCGCACTGCCGGTGCCGGCACCGGCACCGGCAGTGATGGAGCAGGAGATGGAGCAGGAGAAAAAGAGAGAGGATGGTCTTTTATGATACTATGGTGACCTGTAGACACACTGGGGACAGATATTGATGTTTAAAAGACATGGAAATGTGCATTTTGCATAATAGGTGACCTTTAAAGGTGGCTGGCTTGAATTCCATGCCCCTTTTACCAAAACCCAACCAGGTCAGGTTTAATATCCATTTAATAATGAAACAAATGTAAGAGTATCAAAGTCACAGTCGGGGCTTCCTGTCGGCAGACGGTTAGTTTCTATTGAAAATAAATAAATAAAGGTTCAGGAGGTCACACCTAAGGTATAACATTTGAGCCAAGAAAAAGCCCTCTTTATGCATTTTCATTATTATTAGCAACAGAGAGTGGTATTAGTTATAGAAGTAGAAAAACTCCTAGTGGTAGTGAATATACAGTATATTCACCAAATTCATAGCCACTTATGGAGCTATTCCATCACAATCTCCCTTCATTACCAGATCGTCATTGTTTCTATGAAAGTGTTCCTGCCTGTTTTATAAGACTAAATGAATTAATGATGGAATACGTTCACACTGCTCTGTCGGAGGTAATGAGATACAGTGGGCTACATATTAGCTTGAGAAGATAATCATCACTGTTGGTTTTCTGCCCAGATACGGGAGTGGCGAATGGCAACATGGCAGGATGCCTGCTAAAATCTTGCAGGTTTTATAATGGGAATGCAATTTCCCTCAGTGGTCTTTGTGGTGATTCAGAATATATCCATGTGATCCCAGCCAACCCTGTTAATATAAATTGTGGGAAAACCCACTGAGAATGCATTTTGTTGGGCTTTTTTTATATGAACAAATAGCTAATAATTGACACTGATGCTGCGATACTATTAATAATGCTACTGTTGCATCTTCTGCTATTACTTCTACAACTCATAGTGTTACTACTACAATTACATGACTATATAAATACTACTACGGACTCCCATTGGCCGCATTCAGTTAAGCTACACCGTCACTAAAATCCTACCATACATATTACAAATGACTCTCTAACCTGAATTTAAAGCTACACTAATCAATGTTTTTATATTATCACGTAACTCTACATTTCCTCTCAGCTCTACAGTGTTTTAGCGTCTTTTAGCTCATTGTTTTGGTTTTCAGGAACTGCAATTTTACTGTTTTGGTTCACTCTCACCGCGCTCATCAACCTTGTTTATTTTCAGCGAAAAAGGTTGGATATATCTCCTGTACGCTACCTGCCCGGCACCAAAACAGCAGACGGACAAAGTTAGCAACTAGCTAGGGAACATAGTGGAGAATTTAGCTTCTAAAGAGCCAGACATTTTCCTCAGGGGTTGGTGGAGACCAAAACAGTGCTAAAAGGAGAGCGAATATTGAAGTTACTGTTTATTTGTCAAGGGCCATGAAACATGACTTTAAATTAATGCTAATATTTCTACATGTCTTCTCGATGTGTAAATCGACAACTGACACGCTAACTATATGGTGATAATATGTCAATTTTGTGTTTATAGATTGTTCCACAATCCCCAAGTGGCCAAAAAAATTCAATTAATGCAGATTTAAACTAATCTACCACAGTCTCCTATTATAGTCTAATTTTGAACAATTTCCTAGTATCCTGGTTTACTACATTCACATGCTTACATGCTTTAATGTTCAAAAAACACTATTTTTCTCATAACAGCTGTGCTATGCTCATACCAGCTGTGCTGGTATCTTGTGTAGCTTATGTGATGAATTACAGGAAATGACACCGTCTCCTTTGTCTCTGGAGTAAGCATTTGAAAAGTGGCAGAGGCAGACCAACGATACAGCGGAGAAAAGCGTAGAAGCAAACGCACGATTACAGGTTGTAATTTAAAAGCAAATATAACGGACAGAAATACCTTTCATCTGTTTTCTCTCCGTTTTGTGATTTTGTTTTAAATCTAACACATGATAAATCTAACGCATGATAAATCTAACACATGATATATCTAACGCATGATAAATCTAACACATGATAAATCTAACACATGATATATCTAACGCATGATAAATCTAACGCATGATAAATCTAACACATGATAAATCTAACGCATGATAAATCTAACACATGATAAATCTAACGCATGATAAATCTAACACATGATATATCTAACGCATGATAAATCTAACACATGATATATCTAACGCATGATAAATCTAACACATGATATATCTAACGCATGATAAATCTAACGCATGATAAATCTAACGCATGATAAATCTAACACATGATATATCTAACGCATGATAAATCTAACACATGATAAATCTAACACATGATATATCTAACGCATGATAAATCTAACGCATGATAAATCTAACACATGATAAATCTAACGCATGATAAATCTAACACATGATAAATCTAACGCATGATAAATCTAACACATGATATATCTAACGCATGATAAATCTAACACATGATATATCTAACGCATGATAAATCTAACACATGATATATCTAACGCATGATAAATCTAACGCATGATAAATCTAACGCATGATAAATCTAACACATGATATATCTAACGCATGATAAATCTAACACATGATAAATCTAACACATGATATATCTAACGCATGATAAATCTAACGCATGATAAATCTAACACATGATAAATCTAACGCATGATAAATCTAACACATGATAAATCTAACGCATGATAAATCTAACACATGATATATCTAACGCATGATAAATCTAACACATGATATATCTAACGCATGATAAATCTAACACATGATATATCTAACGCATGATAAATCTAACGCATGATAAATCTAACGCATGATAAATCTAACACATGATATATCTAACGCATGATAAATCTAACACATGATAAATCTAACACATGATATATCTAACGCATGATAAATCTAACGCATGATAAATCTAACACATGATAAATCTAACGCATGATAAATCTAACACATGATAAATCTAACGCATGATAAATCTAACACATGATATATCTAACGCATGATAAATCTAACACATGATATATCTAACGCATGATAAATCTAACACATGATAAATCTAACACATGATATATCTAACGCATGATAAATCTAACGCATGATAAATCTAACACATGATATATCTAACGCATGATAAATCTAACGCTACATTGATCCATCACAAAAACACAGATTAAACAGACTGTTACATTTGTTTTGAAATCAACCTTTAATTGTGTGTTTGTCTGCCAAAATGGGCACAAATCTGCCGGAAGCGGCAGATTTAGCTAACGCTAATTAGCTAAAACTAGGTTGGAGAGACACTGGAGTATAACGTAACATTATGGAGTTTTGGGAATTTTTAGTCAGAGACAGTCTAAAGTGAATCCTTTATTTCTTCACAACAGAGACTTGAACAGTATCTGATCAAATATATATTAGTTACATTTCCCTTCTATTCTCAGGGCACGGCTGCATCCCCAATGTCCATTTATTTCATTTCATTTTTTATAGTAGCAAAAGAACACTTTACAAGAAGACCAGGAATACGTTGGTTTTTTAATAAAAGCTAGAAATAATAAAATTTAGCTTTTTTCTTTTTATCCAATTAATAATCAATTCATCAAAGTAATAATCAACAGATTAATCGATTATAGAAATATTTGTTATTTGCAGCCCTACTTTTCATGAAAACAACACAAAAAATGTAGCTTTTCGTAGCACATCGATTCGATCAGCAACTATTATTACACGGCTTTGTTGAATACTCTATTCTGATTGGTCAATTGCAGCGTTCTACGGTCTGTTATTTCTTTATAGCAGACCGCTGCTATGAACGCAGTTCTGATGTCGGACTCTGGCGGACCCTTTTCCTGTCAAATTATTGATTTCTTAAGTAAGTAGTCTTGTAATAAGCAGGATAATGTACAGCTAGCGGGTCATTGCTGTGAAATAAACCCCTTTAGACAGCATCACCCTTAAGGGGTTTATTTCACAACAATGACCAGCTCGCTGCACGTTATCCCTCACATATAATGAGTTCAGCAGCGTTCTGTTCTGGGAACACTTTCTCCTGTTCTCCTCTGCTAAACTCTAACGTACTCTATCCAACCCCATTGTTAGTTGCTAAACATCTACTGCTTTAATGAACTCCTGTCAGGTTAACTCAGAGGTATACGCTCTGGGTGCCGTGTGCTCTGAGTTTGTGCGCGTGTGAGGTGAGCCCATACGAATTAGTGCCGAAGCATACGGCATGTGTGTAATCCATCAGGTGAGAGTGAGTCAGTGGAGTCTCACCTTAACATACAGCTGCTGGAACTCCTCCAGGTTGAGGCGGCCGGTGGGACAGTCCTTCAGGAAACCCTTGTACCACTGCTTCAGCTCGTGTTCATTAAACTCTGTGTTCTTCACCAGGTCCTCCATCACTTCAGGGGTCAGCTTGCTGTTCTGTTTCCCCATTTTGCCTGCGAAAAAGGGCACACAAAAACAGCAACAGACACATGTAAAATCAATGATCTCTTAGGCACCTTTCAGTTAATAGAGAACACACAGAAGTGCCTCTTTATTAAGTTAAAGTATGAACCTAAATGTATGGAGGGCGTCTGGAATAGAGTGATTTATCAAGGCTGAGAGCAGAGATTTCTAGAGAACTGGGAAAGTGCGAACCAAAGCTCCATCTAAAAATAAGCTTGAAAACAAATGGGAGTGTAATGTGAGGCACAGGAATAGTGTTGGAAATTAGTCCTCTACTGTTACATCTGCTTAAGTAATAGGGTCAGTTTGTAAGACATGCAACTTTTTTTTCTGTCTTCCTTTTATCAGTTGCTTGTCCTAGTTTGGTTTGTTTGTTGTTGTTTCACTTTTAGAGGAGCTCTGATCTCCTTCCTGAATAGTAAACTGTATTTTATACAACGGTGGATTGAGGGATTGATGACAACCACTGCACTAGGTTTTCATTCTACCCTTTCTCCAAAACAACTACTGGCTGCCCTTCTTTAGCCCCAGCCTATAAAATGTTATTTTTAGCTATTTCTTGTTCTAGCCTTTAGCTGTCTTCTTTCCAAATTGTGAGCATCTCAGTTGCAAATGAAACTCTTTTGGGAAGGGTTATAATAATGACATCTTAAAGTTGTTGGCCCTCGGTGACTTTGTAGAAACACTGAAGCTGTTTCGGTGTTTAATGTCCCCGTGTTTCTCCGCTGCAGCTGTTTGCACCCAGCCGCCTCTGCGGATGGCTGATGGATCTTCGCAGTACTGATGCTGTCACTTTATGGCCTGATTAAGTTCATTAACCAACCTGTAATTATCATCATTTGCTAAAGATGGTTAGAGTTTTGGAACATTTCTAACACTATAACTCTCTGCTGAGATGTTTTATTAGACCTCTTTAAATTGTAAAGACCGAGGGAGATACGGGGTAGCAACAGTGTGTGTGTGGTGCCAATCTGTCTCAGCATGCACCAGGGGGGGGGTCGAGGAAAGCAGACTCAGGCGAGCATCCAGTCATATACCGAGGTCTGCCATGCTGCGTTGGTTTCTGCAAAGACCCATTTAGGGATGCTTCTGCGCGACCATTGATTTTGTACCTTCAAGGTTGCGACTGGTTTCCGTTTATTTCATAGACTGTATATAAGAAGTGGACGTAGTCACCATGACGTCAGCCATTAGTTTGTGGACTGCCGTTTTGGAGCCTCGAATTGGGTATTTTGTCCGTCGCCATCTTGTTTTTTTTGCAACCACAAATGACACGAGGGGGTGGAGCTAAGTGCAACCGAATGCTGAATAAGACATTTTCAGGCGACCAAAATGTTAAAATCAACTTTCATGAATTGAAAACACACTGTGAAAGGGTTAAAGTTAAGTTAAAGACGAAAACACAAACAAATCCCAGACCGGACAACGCCGTGTTCGAGATAGTGATATATGTTTATATACTATATATATTAGGGATGCACCGATACCACTTTTATTCAGGTACAAGCACAAGTACTTACATTTGGGTACTCCCCGGTAACGAGTACTTCTCTGTGCCAAAAGACCCTCGTTAACAGCCAGCTGGAGGGTGTGAGCGACACACGGCAGGCTGGGGAGTCCCGCATACGAGGCGGTGCGCCGCGACCGGCTCTAGGTCGGCTTGGAAAGGCTCGGGGCGAAGGTGGCTCGCGGCCGCAGCTTTACAGCGCTCCCCGCCCGGACCTCGCCACACCGTGGACAAAGGGCTGGCTGCGCCCTCTCTCCCCACCGGGGACGGCCCCCTGCTCCCGGTGCGACTGTCGACTGGGGCAGACTGTAATCAGTGCGCCCCAACCGCGTCGTGCCGCCAGATCAGGGCTCGGCCCACGTAAAAGGCGCCAGGGGTCTGCGGTGATGTCGGCAACCTACCCAACCCGTCTTGAAACACGGACCAAGGAGTCTAACGCACGCGCGAGTCAGAGGGTGCAAGAAAAACCCCGTGGCGCAATGAAAGTGAGGGCCAGCGTGCGCCGGCTGAGGTGGGATCCCGGCCCGGTGGGGTCGGGCGCACCACCGTAAAGTGGCATCGGAGCCGTTTTGCGAGTACGAGTACATGAGCACAGTATCGGACCCAATACCCGATACTGGTATCGGTGCATCCCTAATTTTAATAATATCATTAAATATATATCTATGTATTTATTTGTTACATTTTGTTTTACAAAGTTAAGAAAACAATGTTTAAGTCCACCCTGATGTTTCTTTACACATAGAAGAATGATCCCGGTCTCTTCCACACAGTGAGGCATACAGCTTATTGATTAAAAACTGGTATTGGATCGGTACCGATACTCAAAGCCCAGGTACCACTATCGGTATCAGGACTGAAAAAGTCGGCACATCCCTAGTTAGAAGGAGATGTTTTCACAGCAATATAAAAAAAGATATTAGAGAGAGAATTATGACCTGTTTATCTTCCTAACACCACCTCTATGTGTTAGTAATCTATAGGTACTCAGTATCGACCGATACCTAAAGTCCAGGTATCGGTATCGGTATTGGGACTGAAAAAGTCAGGTGGGTGCATTCCTAGTTAGGGACCTGTCAAGCACAATCTAACCCCGCCCTAAAGCATCCCCTGCTTTATGGTCTATCTGACTCTAAATGGGACCATAATTTAATCATTTACTAAATGAACATCATGCTGTATTGAAGAAGACTTGAAACTAGCGATTGAGACCATAAACTCATGTTTACAATGTCTACTGAGGTAATAGATCAAGAGAGAAGTAGGCTCATTTTCACAGAGACTTCTATACAATCAGACTTCTTTTAGCAACCAGAGGAGTCACCCCCTGCTGGCTGGTAGAAAGAATGCAAGTTTAAGGCACTTCTGCATTGGCTTCACGTCTCAGACACGGAGTTGCCCTCTGGTTTATTTCAATATGCTATAAAAATCAACAATGCAGAGCCCTGAAGCTCACCTGAGACGGATAACGCATCACTTTGCTGCCCTTTTTGAATGCCAACCTCACAATATTGCTTTGTGGTAAAGAGGTTATGTGCACTGGACTGCTTTTAAAACTCTCCCTGCGGTGCTTTCAAAGAAGCTCCAACATCTATCTCTGATATACCACAAGAAATGACTAAAATCACATTTTTTTCAAAGCTTTCAAGTTTGCAGTGTTCATTTTCAGGGCTTTGTTGTGTCACAACATAGCTCAGGAATGTACAGCATTTCAGCAGCCAACTGTCTCCAACAAACCACCAAGGTAAGTTTCCAAAATGGTCCCTGCTCGGAACTACATCACTACAGTTCAATAACAACAACTACGCCATAAAAGTCAAGTAGAGAGGCTGTCTCTGAAGTTTATGATCAAACTGTAGTGAAATAAATGCCGGTGAAAACATAACCTACTTCCTAGATCAGGGGTCTGCAACCTGCAGCTCCGGAGCCACATGCTGCTCTATAGCCCCTCTCCAGTGGCTCCCTGTGGATTTATAAAAATGGAAATGAATATTACGACTTTTTTTCTCGTAATATTACAACTTTATTTACGTAATATTACTACTTTTTTCTCGTAAAGTTATGACTTTATTCTTGTTATATTACGACTTTTTTCTCGTAAAGTTACGACTTTTTTCTCGCAAAGTTATGACTTTATTCTCGTTATATTACGACTTTTTTTTCTCATAGAGTTATGACTTTATTCTTGTAAGATTACGATTTTATTCTGTAAATCTCAGATGTTTTTTCCCTCAATGTGGCCCTAATACTCCGTAGTACATTGTCTCTTTGGCCCTCACTGCATTAGACTTATATAATATAATATACTCAGACTATAAACTGTGTTACCTTCATCACAATGATCAAATGTTTTGCGGCTCCAGACAGATTTTTCTTTTTTTTTGCCTAAAATGGCTCTTTTGATTGTAAAGGTTGCTGACCCCAATCCTAGGGCTTCGGCCTTGGCGGAATGTGTTTTATGGGTACCCACGAGTCTCCTCTTTACAGACATGCCCACTTTATGATAATCGTATGCAGTTTTTTGCATGCAGTATAATGTGTAATTTTCTCCTAACTAAAAACGGTGTATTTGATATTTCTGCATACTGGGGTCCCTAAACAGTGTTGGAACTGCATAAATAGGATATGACTGTAAAGTTGAGACTCTTGTGGATCCAATGAATTGAATTGTCACCTGGCGCCTGAATTTTGTGTTTTCCTTTACATAAATAAAGAAATTTACATGTAACTTGATGCAGAAAAGGCAGGTGTTGAATGTGGGTTTTGTTGGTGGCGTTCTAGCTGTGAACGTAGCTGTAGCAGACAGTGTGTGTACAGTTTATTTGTCGGGTAATAAATGCTACGAGGCTACAACTCCTCCACTCAAGCGAGCTATGGACAGGAGCTGACTTGCTGTATCTGTAACTCCGGCTCCGCCTCTTAAGGTGGGCTGTTAAGGTGGACCAGTTTTTCTCCTTAAACAGATGTTTATCTCAGCTTTTTAATTAATTATTAACATTTCTTTTAACCGTTTTAACCGATAGCGTTAATCGGTTAAAATGCTTAATGTCGGTTAACGGTTAAACGGTTAATTATGAACATCCCTAACGGATATCGATGTTTTTAGGTGAGCCTTTCTTTTAGGTGTCTAAAATATGTTTTTCTGTCAACTCCGTCCACAGCAGTACATTGCTTTGCTCCGGTGTCGGTACTCCTGTCTGTTTCTCCAAACTGGGGGCGTGCCGACTGCCATCTACTGTAGGTAATACACTGACTATGGAGAAGTAGCTCACAGACCCCCACTGAGAAACACCTGGACTATCCCTTTAAGTATCATGAGCCTTATCGTATCGTATGGAGCCTCTACTTGGCACATTGATGAGCAATGAAGAAAATATGTGTGATGTCATTAATTATCTAAAACATGCAATACCAATATGGTGCTTTAAAGGAACAGTTCAACATTTTGGAAAATACCCTTATTCACTCTCTTGATGAAAGCTAAATGAGAAACTCCGCCATGAGAGTTGTATCAATCTTCTCTCTTGGCAAGAACCCACATAAGCATCTTTCCCAAAATGCACAACTATTTGTTTAAGCTTCTATCTGGATGGAATTGGGCACGGAGTATGGTCTGTATTGTTTTATTATCACAGTCTTTTTTCATACAGGCCTCAATATAAAAAGGGGGTCAAATTATTTTAGGAAGTTGTGAAATGGAGGAGAGAGGAACGTGTGTGTGTGTGTGTGTGTGTGTGTGTGTGTGTGTGTGCGCGTGTAAGCGGCAGCTCGGTTAGTTGATCTAATTTAGGTGTCTCCATTGTTGATGGAGAGGGAGAACCGTGGAGAGATTGACGCATCGATCAGAGAGGTTATCCTCTGTGAATTGAGAAAAAGATGAAAATAAACAATCTCTCATTTCACGAAGACTCTTCCCGAGCCGCTCAGACGGTGCCTGCGCCATCATTTGGAAACCATTTATCTAAGGGAGATAGATATGCTTTGCCCTGAAATCCAATTTTTAAAATTGCTTTGAGCCAGGATCAGCATGCATGACCCAAGTTCACCGAGGAACTCCGGATTCATAATGTACAAAACTGAAATTCAAAAAATAAATAAATTTATTACAAATTAAATCACTGCAGGTATGACAGAGGCTACATTGTTCATATAGTAATATATATATATATATATGTATTAGGGCTGTCAAAATTAACGTGATAATAATGCAGAAAACCTAAGGAATCCATCGGTACCAACCATGGCATAGTAGCTTTTCGGCAAGGAGGTTAAATAACGCTCCAAACTTTTACAACATTTTAGTGAGGAAAAACTGTCCTGTCCATTTTCAAAGGGGTCCCTTGACCTCTGACCTCCAGATCAGTGAATGTAAATGGGTTTTATGGGTACCCACGAGTCTCCCCTTTACAGACATGCCCACTTTATGATAATCACATGCAGTTTGAGGCAAGTCATAGTCAAGTCAGCACACTGACACACTGACAGCTGTTGTTGCCTGTTGGGCTGCAGTTTGACATGTTATGATTTGAGCATATTGTTTTATGCTAAATGCAGTACCTGTGAGGGTTTCTGGACAATATCTGTCATTGTTTTGTGTTGTTAATGGATTTACAATAATAAATATATACAGACATTTGCATAAAGCAGCATATTTGTCCACTCCCATGTTGATAAGAGGATTAAATACTTGACAGATCTCCCTTTAAGGTACATTTTGAACAATAAAAAAAATTAACTATTTTAGTCGATTGACATTAATATTTTTACTTTTATTCTGTAAATCTTTTAATCTGGAAAGTAGATGTGCTGAGCTTGAAAAGTAAATAAAATTATTATTATTATTATTATTATTATAGATCATAGTTAATTAGATAATGGTAAAAAGAAAATGCTATTTAATTAGTGAAACAATGCAACAATGTTGTAAAATTAGAATCAATCCCATTAAGTTTAATAGCTAATGGGAAAATAAAATCACGGAGAGACAAGCTGATAGATGGGGCGACAATAACACACACACACACACACACACACACACACACAAACATATATATATATAATATATATCTTAACACAGCAGTCCATCCAACAGCCAAAAACCTTGACTATGAAGTCATGAGATGCTGTATCTTGTCCCTCTGGACCAAAATCCAGTCCTCACTATCAGCTGAGCCCAGTGAAGCGCCTAGATATGGCTGCTGCTCACCGACACGTGTCACGTCTAGCACATCCTTGATGAAGTAATTAGGGATCAGCTGCATTTTGATCACCTGCATTTGTGCAAATCAAGGCCCTATTCTTTTTGCTTTGCACCAAATACAGGAAAATTACAATGTTTCATCTTAGGAAGCCTTGATTACAAAACTGACACTTCCATCAAATACTGTGGTCTGGACATCATGGGAACTCAGATAAGAGTTACCAAGAGACCATTACACCTCATTCATCCACACTTGTCCCCTACATTTCCAGCCCTGCCTTGACCTGTGGGCCATCTAATAACATAACCTGTCTGTCTGTAGGCCTTTCTCAAACCACCCCTACACCCTCTCCCTACCCACTTTCACTCCGTTCGTGTGGGGGGTCTGCCATATTAAAGGGACTGTTTGTAAGAATCAAAAAATTCTTGTTAACAGGGACACCTGTCAGTCAGCGTCTTGTTGCTCGCGCTTATGTTCGCTCTAAATAGACATGAACGAGCATCGCTCAAAACTGTGAGGAGACATACGTCAGCTAAAAGCACAATATCACTCTATATTTCAGCTGCTTGGCAGTAATGTTAGCTGACCAGACGAAGGTCTCTCCATGAATCAATGCTGATCCTAGTGTTGGCTTTTCCTGCTTCAGCCTCCCGACCGCGGTCGGAGGGAACGGGAGACACCGGAGTTTTGGTCGGAGACGATAACGTTTCTCTCTGCGGAGCCCCGTCACTTCACAAGACACGGGAAACCTCTGTTGGTCTGGAGGAGCTGCAGCAGTTATTTCTGGACAAACGTCCACTGTACATTCACTAGATATTCTCAGAGCTA
>CAKAKR010007375.1:0-26711 GCA_916700685.1 Adelosebastes latens | reverse complement strand
ACTCCCACATTGTGGAGGTAGTCTGTGATAACCCTGGCTCTGTGGGGGCGAGCGTTGTCATCTTGGAGGATGAAGTTAGGTCCCAGATTGTGGAGATAAGGGATCGCCACTGGCTGCAGAATCTCATCCCGATATCTCCCTGCATTGAGATGGCCTTCAATGATGACAAGCCTTGTTTTGCCAGTGAGGGAGAT
The DNA here is from genome assembly GCA_916700685.1 of Adelosebastes latens. Classification (NCBI taxonomy): domain Eukaryota; kingdom Metazoa; phylum Chordata; class Actinopteri; order Perciformes; family Sebastidae; genus Adelosebastes; species Adelosebastes latens. Next base: position 26,517 of record CAKAKR010007375.1, on the reverse strand, counting down.
GCCGCCCCACACCATGACACTGCCCCCACCAAAAGCTGTTACTCCATCGGTGCAACAATCAGCATAGCGTACTCCACGTCGTCTCCATACTTTGACCCTGCCATCCAACTTTCGCAGACAGAACCTGGACTCATCACTGAACATGACATTCCCCCACATGTTCAGGTTCCATTGTCTGTGTTGTCGACACCAGCGCAAACGGGCCTGACGGTGAAGGGCAGTCACTGCAGGCTTCCTGGTAGCCTTATGAGAATACACTGTTTACCATTGGCGGAGCCACATAATCAGCTGTGCTGCTCATCCCACATATGCATGATCCTTACAAGTTGGACATCATTGTGAAGGTAAATAAACAGGCTTTCCAACCATGTAAAATACAATGACCATTAGCATTGTAACAACAGAGAAATAATCGACCAAACACAAGTTTCCAAACTTTTTTTTCCCAGTATATTATTAGATTATTAGGGTTGTCGCTCCAAAAGGTCATGACATAAATCTGAGGGGCCGTGGTATGATTAATGAGTATGGAGGATGGAACCTGCCAAAATAAAAAATAAATGAATAAATAAATAGACTCAATAAATGTCATTAAATGTAACAAAAATAACATTAAAAGAAATGTAGCCATTAATCAATTGCTCAAATATTACATAAATGTATATATATTTGATTTAATTTGCTTCTTTATTTATTTGTCTTTGTATTAATTCCTTATTTTTATTTACTCTTCTGTATAATTTTCCCTTTAATTTATTTATGTATTTATTTGTATTTGTTTTTTATTTATTTTAAATGTATATGTTTATTTATTTATGCATGTATTTATGGAATTAATAAAGGAAATTAATACAAAGATAAATAAATAAAGAAGCATATTAACACAGAAATATCAATTTATATTACATTTTATCAATTAATTAATGGCTATGTTTATTTTTAATATTATTTTTGCTGCATTTAATGAAATTTATTGATTCATTTATTCATCGAGTCATTTATTTATTTATTTTTTGATTTGGCAGGTTCCATCCTCCACAGTATGGGAAAGGAAAATTAGAAGAAAAAAAAAACATCAGATAATTTGACCTCTTTGGGCCTCAAGCAGTTATTTTCTAAAAATGTTTACCATGCACCCAGCTACTTTGAAAAACAGGAAAAACATTTCCTCAAACGCATATAACCTTGTCCTGCTTGTTGAACATCCTATGCAGTTTCTGTCGATGTGGAATGAGATTAAACAAAGCAAAGATATCTTATGTTTTTTTAAGACACAAGTATTAATATGAGGAAGTTAAAGTTGCTCCCTCAGAAGCTTGATTACGTCTCTAAGGCTATTTTTACTCCTTGAGCGTCTCTCATAATTTATATTCCTGCATCCAAACTGATGAATGTCACCAAGCATTGATTTAAGGAGGGAAGGATTGACAAAGAACAACAACAATAATCCTGAAAAAAGATGTCCATAACTGAGGTACCCGTCAGGAGTCATATCAACATGCTTGACTGTAAAATTATTCCTTAAAGCTTTTCAACTCTTGATTTGTTTCCAGAATGTTTCCACGCTGTTTTAGAAGAAATCTTTTCAAATGTTCTTAGTGCAGAGACTCAGACACTACAGGATGATAACATGACATAACTTTATTAAGAACTTTATTTGTGACCTGTTTACTGAATACATTTAACAGGTTTCAATATGTCATATAAAATTATAACAGAATCTTTAAAAGTGGAGAAAAACCTTTGGTGAAGAGGCTGGAAACATACTTCTCCACCTCTATAAACACATTCCTGCTTCTCTCATACAGTATGTTCTCTGTCTTTATTGTTTTAATAATAAAAACATATTTTACATATAAAATCTAAAATAATAAAATCTTTAAACGATCGCTGAGACAGTGTCAGACATACAAAAACGACTGTATCCTTTATAAAAGATGAATGAATATATGCTGAGATACCACATCATAAATACAGTATATATATACAGTATATGCAAATGTATGTATATATGTATTATTGGAAATCAATTAACAACACAAAACAATGACAGATATTGTCCAGAAACCCTCACAGGTACTGCATTTAGCGTAAAAATATACTCAAATCATAACATGGCAAACTGAAGCCCAACAGACAACAACAGCTGTCAGTGTGTCAGTGTGCCGACTTGACTATGACTTGCCCCAAACTGCATGTGATTATCATAAAGTGGGCATGTCTGTAAAGGGGAGACTCGTGGGTACCCATAGAACCCATTTTCATTCACATATCTTGAGGTCAGAGGTCAAGGGACCCCTTTGAAAATGATCATGTCAGTTTTTCCTCGCCAAAATTTAGCGTAACTTTGGGGCATTATTTAAGCTTCTTTGTGACAAGGTAGTATGACATGGCTGGTACCAATGAACTCCTTAGGTTTTCTAGTTTCATATGATACCTGTATCTTCACTCTATATGCTTTAAAACTGAGCCTGCTACAACCTAAAAAAACGTGAGTTGCGTTAATGCGTTAAAAAAATGATTGGCGTTAAAACAAATTTGCATTAACGCATTATTATCGTGTTAACTTTGACAGCCCTATATATATATATATCTATATATATATAGATATATATATAAATTCCCACTAAATAAGCAATATAATCTAAATATATTCACTCATTTAGAGTATGAATTGACTGATTACTGGGACAGGAAGCTGGTCTTTATCTTATCTCAGGAAACATACTGGCAGTAAACTGGGTCAGTCTGGACTTTGGCGTGTAGCTTTAAGAGTCCTGAAGAACATTTAATCTAATATGTAAATGTTTTAGCACAATATTAAGGCTTTGTTTGGTCATTTAAAGCACCATGTTATCACACACTTGAAGGCATGCTGAACAATTAGTACGGACGGTTAATGTAGTAACACCAGTCCAGTGTTGATAAGTGCCAGTAGATTTTCATATAGCTTAATATCACTACAATGAATTTTTGGTGAACACATAAATGTTGATGAAAATGGATGATTTAGCTTTTTCCACCTGCTGCCCTTTCCCACCTATAATGACCCATACTACACATAAACATGTATTGTCAGGATGAAATATGTTAACAATATGTCTATATGTTACTTATAGAATAGTACACGCAGAAGGATATTTGGAAGCAAAGACTTTGTTCTCCACTCCATAGACGAAGAAGCTGTGGTCTTTTCCACTGTAAGTGTAATAAGCGTGAGTCAGGGGCACCAGCTCGATGGTCTGACGCTACGGACAGAAATAAAAAGCAGACATGACGTTAGTATCATTTTATTTTTGGAGAGAAACACAAACAAATCATTCACCATTGTTAAAAAGCAACAGATCTATTAGGTATCTCAGCTTAATTCAATGCAGGGATTTACATCACTTTCTCTTTGTAGTCTTGTTGCATCACTTTGTAGTCTATTTTTGAATCTCTTTGTGGTCGTCTTGTGTCACTTCTAGTCATTTTTGCGTCACTTTGTCGTCTTTTTGTGGTTGTTTTGTGTCACTTTGTAGTCTTTTTGCGTCACTTTGTAGTCGTTTTGTGTCAATTTGTAGACTTTTTGCACCACTTTGTGGTTTTTTTTCGTCACTTTGTAGTCTTTTTGTATCTCTTTGTGGTCTTTCTGTGTCTTTGTGGTTGTTTTGCATCACTTTGTAGACTTTTTGCGTCACTTTGTGATTATTTTGCATCACTCTGCGGCCGTTTTGTGGTCATTTTGCATCAGTTTGTGGTAGTTTTGCATCACTTTGTAGTCTTTTTACTTTTTGTAGTCCTTGCGTCACTTTATAGTATTTCTGCATCTCTTTGTCGTCATTTTGTGTCACTTTGTAGTCTTTTTGCTTCTTTGTGGTGTTTTTGCATCTCTTTCAGTGACATTTTGCAGACATTTTGAAAGCCCTGTTCAGTAGAACTACAAAAAGACTTCTTCACTGGACTACACCATAAGCTTATTAATGCATTTTCTTCAACATAGGAAAGGGACATTGGCATTCAGTGTGCAGGGTATAAAACTACTACTACCATTTCTATATCACCCAATTACTTTACACGATTGTTTATTTTTGAATGAACAAGAGAACAAGTTTGTACGTTTGTTTGTACCTGTTGCAGGATGCGGCTGGTGGAACTGAAGCGATTGAGGTGTTCGTTTATCAGTTTTGTAGAAACATCGCATATCTCCTGATCGGGGAAACCCTGGATAGGGTACACCTAGCAGGACACAGAGGGGAAAACACAGACAATCAACAAGACTAAGAGTCTACAGTAGTAGAGTCTACGTACATGTTAGCAGCTCTGGGAGGTTGGTCTTAGACACTATGGTGCTTTGAGCTAAGTGCTAACATGCACACAGTAGCAATGTTTAGCAGGTAAAATGTTTACCACGTTCACCATCTTAGTAAGCATGCTAATATTTCCTAATTAACAGTAAACACTCCTTCAGCTGATGGGAACATCATTAGTTATGCAAAAGTTTGGACACATTAAAATGTTCACCTGATGATGGCGCTTAAAGCTTTTTTTCTGCTTTCTGACTGTCTGAGCAGCACTTTATGTGGAGGGAAATCTACATCAGTAGCGTTTTGACGTCCATCTCATGGAGCAGATAAGCCTCCATTTTCAATTGGGACCTACATGTCTTGACTTGGGATTTGAGTGGAAATGAAGGCCAACTGTTGCGTTGCCTCACGTCGCCTTTATCTTGGCCAACAAGTTGCATTTGAACGCACCGCAAAGACTACAGCCAACGGCCAGTTACCACATACGTTCTGCACCTGTGTGAGAGGAAATAACTCTCCACACCAGCAGGCGGCAGTAGTCTGTATTCATCATTCAAAAAGGGAAACCGGAAGACAGAGGACGGCGGATATACAAGCCGTTGTTATAATACATACGTGAAACAAAGCGGCATTTGGCGACCATTTTCACAACACTCTCACTCACCACTTAGCTTTAAGCTTAGAGCCTTCTGTGTGCACCCTCTTGACTTTACTCGTTGGCTTGCTTTTCTCACTTTCGTTTCTCTTCTCGTGTACTAAATCGTTTAAGCTGAACAGCCAATCTGAGCGATTTCTCTCACCGACGAGCTCCACTGTCGATTCAATATGCTGAATCGGCTGAAAAACCTCCGACACGGGCAGACTAAAGCCGACGGTGCGGGACACACCGCAAAAACTACGCTGACAGATGTCACTGACGGCCCCAAACTGTCCGACGGCCGACTTGGTGTGTCAGAGCCTTAACTGTGTCTGCTGTTTGCTGCTGAGAAGGTAGTGTACAGTGTACCTGAGCAGGTAGAGTACAGTGGCTTTTTACAGCTTTTTCTCTGAAAACAACGCTATGAGAGCTGTGAGAGTGAACCAGAGCAGTAAAGTTGTGGCCGGACAGATAAACAATGAGCTGAAACTCTCTATAAAGCTCTGTAGAGCTGAGGGAAGCTGCAGATTCAGCTGGTCATTCTCTGCAGATTCATCACCTTTTACATTATCACACTGTTTTCACATTTTCATTGTATACATTGTTATTATAAAAACATCAATTATAGCCGCCTTAACTACAACTACAATGATCAATCATGGCCCCCAATTTCTCTATAAGCGGGGGCTTACGCTCTCCTCATGGAGCCATGAAAACTATGTTTATCCAGTAAATGTCATACCGAGATTGGAGTCTGTGTGGATTGAATGGATAGATTCTTCAGTAGCGTTTATGTGCCATCAACACCTCACATCTAATAGGAATTTCTAATTAAAATAATCTCGTGTTTTTACCAGAACACTCTCATCAATGAAGAACGGATCTCCCGCCACCTTCTCAAACTTCTTGTCAGGGAAGTCAGGCTGGCGGTCTGGGATGAAATCACTTATGTCGTTCTTCCTACACACACACACACACACGCACAAACACAAAGAAACAGATGTACAGAAGAAAGATTTTGAGTGTGTGTGTGTGTGTGTGTGTGTGCGCGCGCTGCTTTGACATACCATGTCACAGTGAGCTGGATGAAGTGCAGCAGGTTTTGGCTGCCGTGACAAACAGAGCAGGTCTTGTAGCCTTGACCATGACAGAAAGTACACCTGGAGGAGTGAGGGACATCATCGTTGTAGTAAAACATGAAAAAAGTGAACAAATTGGTGCAAAATAAATTAAGAAACAAGCAGAGCGGTCATGGCTGAGACAGGGAGATGTGTGACACTGACATGGCGTGGTGGAAAGTACAGCAAGGATAAAGAGTAGAAACATAAAGATAAACCATACAGCGCACGAGGGGGTCCCTGAATGGTTTTATGAGCATCGTAGCTCCTTCCAGTGAGGCATGTGACCGGCCCAGTCACCAGATCTAAACCCAGTTGGTCCATTAAGGGACATTTTGGTGCGACGTGTCAGACAGTGCATCGTCATCAAAACTCCATATGTGGGGATATGTTTCAGAAAAATGGTGTCCATCCCCCCAGCAGAATTCCAGAGTCTTGGGGAGCTTTCCTTCTGTTTCTCACTTCCCTCGCTCACACCTCTTCATTGCATCATAGCTCCTCCCAGTGAGGTTGCGAGAGGGCTTAAAACTACTACATTTGTACAGTGAAAATGACACTGAACGTTGTAAACACGGGACACAAACGAACAGCTGATTGTAACGTGACGTACAGAACTCGGTCTCCTAGATGAAAGCCTTGTGTTTGTTGGACACATCCACCTCCCCTCCCGCCCATTCATTGTCTTTTCGCTCTTTAATCTATGTTACTACACTCCTGTCGCACTTTCTCAGAGTGTTTACTGTTGCCACGGATGGGTTTACATTGGACTTAATGGAATGCCTGGTGCGTTTCATGCCAACGTTAAGGGGTGCCTTGTGCGGTGGTATCGAACTCCTCGGTATTTAACGCCCTGGGAATGAGATCGGGCTGGATTGTCAGTTAATGTCCGGGTCACGGGCAAGGATTGGTCATATGTTCGCAACACAGTGTGTGTTGTTTATCAAGTGACGTGTAATTTGTAAACCAAATCTTGCACTCTCGCCACTCTACTCACTCAACTTGAGAACACAGAGTTCTCGGGTCTCCTCTCTCACCTCTTACGGCCTCTCCCGCTACAAGAAGAGCAACGCGTCTTCCCGGAGGACCTCTTGTGATTCCCGGGCCGCCTTCTGAACCCTGTGCCATGGCAGTTAAAACAACGCTTCTGCAAGACGGAGAAGGATATTCAGACGGAGAGACAGGGAAGAACTGGACACCCACCTCTTGCGACCTCGGCCGTGACAGGAGGTGCAACGCTTGTTCCTGGAACGACCGTGACCGTGGCAGAATGGACAACGCCTCTGCAGAATGAGATGAGGGTTTGGGTTATGTGTCCACAAGAAAATGTGCCTTAAAGGGCGGGTCCATTATTTTTTGCTTTTTTGAGGTTTTTATATCATCCTGTAGCTTCCCAGTGGTGTTCCTTATGTATTCAAATCTGAACATTCACATTTTGGTCGAAGTACATATGTTTTAGCATGAAAATGCTATTTTCCCAAGCCTTATAAAAACTTTTTCCCATGGGACATAGGTTGGTGGTCGGCACGCTCCCTGTTGGGAGAAGCAGACAGGAACAAGCAATGTCCTGCTGTGTTGACGCCACGTTGGTTTGGATCCAAAAGTTATACAATAACACAAACAAACTAACCAATTGCTGCAGTGGTAGACCAGCAACTCCCGTGTTCTGCGAGGTAAAAATACTGTTTTTGTCAAAGGAGTCTGGTGGCTGTGAAGAGAGCATAGATTACGTCTTCAGTTCCCCGTTGAAAAGGGCTGGCTGATGGCGAGGTAAAGTTGTGAAAATATTCTAAATATAGCATACACTTAAAGGGACTATTTGTAACTTTCAGAAATGCTTGTTAACAGTGACACCTGTGGCTGTGAAGTCAACGAAAGTCTTGCTCGCTGTAAATATACCTGAATGAGCATCGCTCAAAACAGTGAGGCGACACACGTCAGCTAAAACCACAATATCACTCTATATTTCACCTGCTTGGCAGTAATGTTAGCTGACCAGACGGAGGTCTCTCCATGAATCAATGCTGATCCTAGTGTTGGCTCTTCCTGCTTCAGCGCAGGCTGAGGCAGCGGGGCTCGCAGCGAGAAACGCTGCCATCTCCGCCCGCAGCCGGAGAGAGCAGGAAGACACCGGCACCCGGTCGGTAACGAGACAACAACGTTTCTCTCTGCGGAGCCCCGTCACTTCACAAGACACGGGAAACCTCTGTTGGTCTGGAGGAGCTGCAGCATTTATTTCTGCACAAACGTCCACTGTACATTCACTAGATATTCTCAGAGCTAAACTAACTCTTCTGCAGTGTGGAGTGAGTGCGCGTTCACGTGTAGTGGTGGAGAGAGTACGCGAGAACGCGTGCGCTGTCTGAGTGAAGGCACGCAGGCAGAGGAGGAGAGACAGAGGCCACACGCGAGCGCGCATATGCGAGCGCGCATATTGCGAGCGCGCATATGCGAGCGCGCATATGCGAGCGCGCATGTGTCCCGACCCGGTATATTTATACGCTTAAAAAGTTACAAACAGTCCCTTTAAACTGATATTGATTTTTTTTAGGTGGCTAAAATATGTTTTTCTGCTGCTCCCGTCCACAGCCGCTTTACCTCACTATCAGACAGCACTTTTTTTGACGGGGAACTGAAGCTGTTATATCGCTCTCTTACATAAAAACAATCATTTCACCTCACAGAACACGGAAGACATCAAAAAATCTAAGTAACTAAAACAAACCCTTTCAGTAATTTCCAAACTTAGTTCACCTAACTCAGCTAGTGCAAGCCTTCAACAATTAACGCTCTGAGACCCACAATAGATCCGTTTTTGTCTTTTTTAGGGGGGTACAGGGGGTCTTTAGGGGGAGATAGCAGGTCAACAGTAGATGTCACGTAGAAGTGATGTACATCATCTGAAAGCTGGGAACCTGAAGATTAATTTGAGATGCAGCTCAGCACTGTGTCAAGTTGTTCTAGTCATAAATCAGAAATAAACATAAATTAATTAATCCTAACCCTAATTAAAATAAATTGTGAAAGTGTATAAGGGTTAAGAACATTATGATAGAAGTATATGATGTCCATTCCCATGGTCTACTATGTCTCAATAATCCCTCCAAAATACCACATTAAGATACCAAGACCTTGAGGAACACCATAGAAAAAGACAGGCTGTGATTTTGTATCGAAAACATTTGACATTTGGAGATTTCTGCAAGAATTGAAAACTGTTCTGAAAACTGCTCAGAAACCCCCTTATTGTCAGTCTACCTAGGAAAGCCATCCATCCTCTGAATGCTCTAGGTCTCTAGTTTGTGTTTGTAAAGTTTCACAAAGCTGTGATTATCCTAAAGGTCACCACAGGTCATCTTATACAGTGAGGTAAAATTTCAAGGGCTCACTGGAGTCCACAAGAGTCTCAGCTTTACAGTGATACCCAATTTATGTATTTCCAAGGCTGTTCAGGGACCCCAGTATGCAGAAATATTCAAATACACCATTTTAGTATAGGCAATAATAACATTTACCTGTATATTGCATTCAAAAAACTGCATGTGATTATCATAAAGTGTAAAGGGGAGACTCGTGGGTACCCATAGAACCCATTTTCAGTCACATATCTTGAGGTCAAAGGTCAGGGGACCACTTTGAAAATGGCCATGCCAGTTTTTCCTCGCGAAAATTTGGCCTGACTTTGGGGCGTTATTTAGCCTCCTTCCCAACAAACTAGCATGACATGGTTGGTACCAATGGACTCCTTTAGGCTTTATATGATATCTGTACCTTCATTCTAGCTCTAGAACCTGCTAAAGCCTCTAAAAGACAGTAAAGTCGGACATATTTTCTTACATGTTTAAGACGAAACAATAAATCAATTAATTGTGAAAATAATTGTTCGATGCAGTACTAATGTGTTTTTAACCTGAACAGAAAATGAAGACATTTTGGTTGCTATGAGTGTTCCGTTATGTTACATGATGTCTGGATAATGAAAATTGCCAAATGGAGGTGTCAATGGGTGAAGATACAGCTTCCACTGTCCTTTTATGTAAACGTTGTACAAAGAAACATACAAGAAAAACAGACACCAAACTTAATATCTGCTCCTGAGAAAAGCTCTATACTGAGAAACCTGAGGGTTAACCATGAACTTGCAGTGTTGCAGTGTGGATTGAACTGCATCATGAACTGGACTACTTTCTCTTCCTTCTACTCTTGCTGCAAATTATGTAGTAAATCCTTTAAAAACAAGACATCTCACCTGGCCTCTTCCATGACAAGTACCACAGCGAGTTCTTCCACAGCCGTTGCACTTGTGACATGGCTAAAACACACACACACACACACACACACACACACACACACACACACACACACACACACACACACACACACACACACACACACACACACACACACACTTTACTTACACATTACTTTGATACAGAGAACACAAAAAAGTACAACAATAGCTCACTCAGGAGTACAGAAAGCCGTACCTTAACGAAGGATGAGTGTGGCACGCGGACCTTCTCCACCCTGTCGGTGTATCTCTGAGGCAACGACACAGGAATGTCCCACGGTGGAGGGCTCATACCATACTGAGGACCATCAACCACCTGTCCTGTTTGAAGAAAAAATAAACAGGACAACATGATTAATGAAGAGCAGTGATTGAACTAAACAAGTCAACCACAAAATAAGGATTTGCAATCTTGCAGCTTCTGCCATCAAAGTCACGTGCCCTCGAAGTAAGGTAAGAAATGTTGCCATGCTCGTGGCGTGTCTCCAAGGATGACGATGTTGGTTGGTCAGTCCACTTTGGTTCAGACATTCATAGTTCCCCACATGATGTATGCATCACTGTGGTGATCCCCTGACCTTTCATCTAGCGCCATCATCAGGTCAAATTTTTCAGTTGTCCAATACTTTGGTTTGTCAGCAAATACCTGCAGAACTAATGATATTCCCATCAGCCTCAGCTGTACTTTGTGTTTAGTGCTAATTAGCTAATGTTAGCATAAGAGGTGGACGTCATCTTGGTTTTTTGGAAGTGACACGAGAGGGTGGAGCTAAGCACAACCGAACCCTGAATAAGACATTTTCAGGCGACCAAAAAATGTTACAATTAACTTTCATGAATTGAAAACACACTGTGAAAGGGTTAAAGTTCTAAGACGAAAACGCAAACAACTCCCAGACAGGAAAACGCTATTTTAGCGACCATCAATCACAAGGTAGCCACGCCCTAAAGCATACCCTGCTTTGTGGTCTATTTTACTCTAAATGGGACCATAATTTACTCGTAATTTGTTAGCTCAGATAAATGTTTTTACCATTGTAGGGTTCAAACTGCCAGGCGCTGGTTCTGGTCTCAGTGTAGGTCTCCAGTCGATACTGCAGAAGGAAGACAATCAGATAACACTGGATGGATGTGAGGAGTTTGGATTCATGTTGTTGACATGTTCATGTCGCAGTCAGACTGATATGTTCCCGCTAAATTGGAGTTTTAAGAGGAACTTAACACCGCTTGGAAATCTTGTTTCTGCTGGATTCTGGAAAGCTGTGCTTTATTTCAGTATGTAAAACACTCTTCAATCATTGTATGTGGTTTGTATTTGAATGGTGCCTAAACATTTAAATACATGAGGCACAACTGGAATGTGGATCATCTGTGACTCCATGCGTTAGTTACTCCATGTCATGATTTGAATCACAGGATAACGTACAAAGTGCTGAGGTCACAGGACTACCCAGTGAGTTGTGAGTTTTTACAGTCTGGCCAGTTGCATCAGAAAGAGAGACAGCTAACTCAAGCTCCACTTTAGGTAAAACAATGCATTTAAAGGGATAGTTTGGGTGTTTTGAAGTGGGGTTGTATGAGGTACTTCTCCATAGTCAGTGTATTACCTACAGTGGACGACAGTCGGCATGCCCCCAGTTTGGAGAAACAGACAGGAGTTACCGCATGGAACCAAAGCAATGTAATGCTGTGGATGGGACCGGCAGCCAAACATATTTTAGACATCTAAAAGACTGACCTAAAAAAATCAATATCAGTTTAAGTGTACGCTATATTTAGAATATTTTCACCGGTTTACCTTGCCGTGAGGCAGCTATACAGTCTATGTTTCCGACTGGGAACTGAAGCCGTTGTCTTTGCCCTCACCAAAGCAACCACCAACCTCCAAAATATATATATAAATAACATGAAACAAACAAACCGATCGAGGCAGCAGTAGACGAGCAAACCCAGTGTTCTGCGAGGTAAAATTACATTTTTTTTCAATGGAGTCAGGTGACTTGGGAGAGAGCATAGATAACGGCTTTGTCTGATCTCCTTAAACCTTATACTCCAATCAGGACTCTCCGCTCTCAGAATACAGGGCTCTTGTGTGTCCCCGGGGTGAAAAATAAGTCAGCCGGCCAAAGGGCCTTTTCCTATCAAGCCCCCTTCCTCTGGAATAACCTCCCTATAGACATCAGACAGTCTGATTATGTGGAGGCCTTTAAATCCAAACTCAAAACCCATCTTTTTGCCCTAACTTTCAATTAATTAGTTATTCTTTTATTATTCGGCTGGTGGGTCGGTTTCAGTCTCGTTGTATAATTCAAGCCCAGTTGTCCTGCCGAAGAGAATAATATTAACTTTAAGCCACTGTCTCTCAATAACCCTCTATTGTTTATGTCCCACAAGCACTGCTGTGTGCCTCTTTGTCTGTCTCTCTCTGCACCCCCCCTTACATGGTGGAGAGGAGGTCATGTGGCTCAGGCTCTATTTGTTTGGCAACGCTTGGAAGCTGCTAAACATCCTCCTGGATCCATCTCTTCATGTATGTTCACATTATATGTATCAATTTTTGGCATATGGATTGTCTATGTTGTATTTACATTATGTTGTTACTCTGTAAACATAACAGCTATTGCATGTCTGTCCGGCCTGAAAGAGGGATCCTTCCTCTGTTGTGCTTCCTGAGGTTTCTTCCATTTTTCCTCATCCGATGAGCGGGTCGCACTGTAGAGGACGGAGGATGTCGTATCCTGTACAGAATGTAAAGCCCCCTGAGGCAAACTTGTGATTTCTGATATTGGGCTATACAAATAATATTGACTTGACTTGACATCAGTTCCCCGTTGGAAAGGGCTGTCTGACGGCAAGGTACAGCAATGAAAATATTCTAAATATAGCGTACACTTAAACTGATATTGATTTTTATAGTTGGGCATTTCTTTTTGGTGACTAAAATACGTTTTGCTGCCGCCCCCGTCCACAGCAGTACATTGCTTTGCTCCCGTGCTGGTACTCCTGTCTGTTTCTCCAAAATGCCGATCGTCATCTACTGTAAGAAATACACTGACTATGGATAAGTAACTCATACAAACCCACTTCAAAACACCCAAACTATCCCTTTAAAGCCACCTTCAAACAAAGATTCCCCAAAATATGCATTTCGCAAAGCACTAGTTATTCCCCCTGCATACTATTAGGCACTAGAATGTGTTCACACATGTCAGGTTGGTCTAGGTTAGATATTAGATAGGGAACGTATTCATCCATTGATTTGTGCAAGAGATGTATGCTCCTACCCTGTACACAATGATGGGTTTGAGCTCTTTGAAGGTGAGGTTCCTGGCAGGTTTGGAGCTGTACCTCCATTTAGATTCTACAAACTTGAGCAGGGCATCTCTGGCCACATCCTCCGACACTGTGGGGACCCTGGAGGAGCAAACACACAAACACACACACACATGGGTATGTACATCTTTTATCCCATCATGCCTTCATATCTCTGTCTGAAATCTTGAGAGACATTCAAGTCTCTCACATCAAGACCAAGAACAGAATAAAAAAAACAGAATCATCAGCAAAGTATCTTATAGATAAAGTGAATTATTTATGTGTGTGTTACCTGACATTGGGCACCAAAGTGTTCTTGTTGAGTTCAGGCTGGGGGGTATAGGCAGGCGGAGGTGGATACAATGGGTTGTCATCCTCTGGACATGTACATTAACACAAACATAGATGAAGGTTGGGAAATGTTAAAGAAAAAAAAAACAAAAGAGAAGAGAACAAAAGACTCACCTCCTCCTTTGTGGCCCTGATATCCATGTATGTCATCCAGCCAGCCAGGAGGGGGCGCTGACGGTCCCTCCTCTGGTATGTTTGGATCAAATGCACCTGAGAAGATGAGGTGAAGAAGAGGTTGTTTCTCTGGTTGTGTCCGACATTCCATGCTATTTAGTACGCTAAAACAGTATGTGAGGTTTTTTAGCATGTCCGAGACCTTAGTATGAAACCAATAGTATGCGAATTACATACTATTTCTGGTGAAATATTACAGTATGCAATCACTGGACACTACGGCAGCATAAATAGCCCACAATGCAATGCGGTAGTGACGACAATGTTCAAAACAGACAATGGCGGACAGTTCTGTAACGCCAACAACGCTTCAATTTAGGTGTAACTGTAAGATTTTGATGGGAGGGGGTGGGTTTAGACGGAGCTCCTGAGGTGATGCTACTTTCAAATTATGCTAGCTTTCCAACATCGTCAACCCTATCTTTAAATTGGTATTTTGGAGGGATTATTGATCAATTTTATCAGTTCTCGATTGGTAAAAAATGGTTAAATTTAGCACCACATCTGTGTAACAGATGGTATCAACCCCAAAATTGCTGCAACAACTTATGAGACATAATAGAGCATGGGAATGGCCATCATATACTTCTATCATAATGTTCTAAGCCCTTATACACTTTCACAATTTATTTTAATTAATCAATTCATTCATTCATGATTATTTCTAATTTATGACTAGAATAAAATGTATTAATCTTCATGTTCCCGGCTTTCAGATGATGTACAACACCTCTATGTGACATCTACTGTTGACCTGCTATCTCCTCTAAAGTCCACCTGTCCCCCCGCTAAAAAAGACAGAAACAGGTCTATTGTGGCTCTCAGAGGGTTAATTCATACAAAGTAAGTTGAACAAAAGTACACTTATTGGGTATGTAGTGCACAATATGCGATTTCGGACGCAGCCTGTGTCTCACTGAAATGAAACACACCTCAGGCTGATAGATGAAGTACAAACATTTCTCTGTTGTTACAATAAAGTTTGTGTTTCCATCCACCTGTTTGTATGCATATTTTCATAATGCACATCAAAAACCTGGATGGAAACAAGGGGGAAAACAAAATATTGCAAAAAAAAAGTTTAAACACTTGGTGTGGAAAGGTGTATCAATAAAAGCAAAATGTGACAGACCTTCTGTCTGTATCTTCAATGGGTAGCTCAAACAGAGCAGTTGGAAATCTTTACTTGAATCTTCCTTATATGTTTTGTCATGCTAACAATGGGAATCATCTTGCTAAGGAGGGGTGGACAGTGTTTCTGTCAGTGTGGCAGGAAGGGAGGATGCATTCTTCAGGAAATTGGTTATAGCCCAAAGGAACAGACGAGATGCAGGCAACACTAACATTACTGAAGGCTTGCTAATATCAGTAGATATCAGCCGATGCAGCCATAGACTGCATATAAGAAGTGCACGTAGTCACCGTGACGTCACCCATTGGTTTGTGGTATGCCGTTTTGAAGCCTCGAGTTCGTCATTTTGGCCGACGCCATCTTTTTTTTTGCAACCAAAGGTGACCCAAGAAGGTGGAGCTAAGTACAACCAAACACCGAATAAGACATTTTCAGGTGACCAAAAAGGTTCAAATTAACTTTTATGAACTGAAAACAAACTGTGAAAGGGTTAATGTTGTAAGAGAAAACACGGCCAACTCCCAGACCGGACAACGCCGTGGTAGCAACCTGTCAATCACAAGGTAGCCACGCCCTAAAGCATACCCTGTTTATGGTCTATTTGACTCTAAATTGGAACAAAATTTACTAAATGAACATCATGCTGTATTGAAGAAGACTTGAAATTAGCGATTGAGACCATAAACTCATGTTTACAATGTTTACTGAGGTAATAAATCAAGTGAGAAGTAGGCTCATTTTCTCATAGACTTCTATACAATCAGACTTCTTTTTGCAACCAGAGGAGTCGCCCCCTGCTGGCTATTGGAAAGAATGCAAGTTTCAGACACTTCTGCATTGGCTTCACTTTTGAGACCCGGAGGTAGCCCACTGGATGCAGTCGAGGAAATAAACTCAAGAATATACCAGTTTGTCGATGCAACACTGCGCCAACATGAAAATAGTCTCCACAGCTCTGAGAGGAGTAAGATCATTTTCAGTTCATCCACACTCTGACAGTTCCTCAGTAGACCCCACCCCTCCCATTGTCCATTGGCGGCTGAGGACAGACTGCAGTAACCACACTGTACTGCATACCATTTCTACCAACACCTTGTGTTTGTCCATTTACCTTTGTTCTTTTATGGTTTCTCTTCAAAGGGTCCATAGGAGTTCTGTAAATAGAGCATGCCTCAAAAGGCTGAACAGGAGGAGCCAATACAATATAAGACTTCAATGTTTGTCTTCACTATAACACATTACTGCTGCATACCGGTTGGACAAAACTACTGATTATGGTGGACAGAACCTGCCAAAATCAAAAAATCAATCAATCAATAAATAAATAAATGACTCGATAAATAAATAAATAAATATGTCATTGAATGTAGCAAAAATAATATTAAAAATAAATGTAGTCATTATTTAATTGATAAATGTGACATAAATTGATATTTCTGTTTTAATTGGCTTCTTTATATATTTATCTGTGTATTAATTCCCTTATTTGTTTACACTTCTGTTTAATTTCCCCTTTTATTTATTTTTGCATTTAGTTTTTAATTATTGACTTATTTTTGCATTTATTATTTTATTTAATTATTTAATATTTATTTATAAATGTATGTATTTATTAATGTATTTATTTATTCAAGCATGATTTTCCATTTGCTGTATATTCTGTATTCTTTTCTTTATACATTTCAACAAAGATAAATAAATAAAGAAGCGAATTAAAACAGAAATACCAATTTATGACACATTTTATCAATGAATGGCATTGATATTTAATTTCAATACTATTTTTGCTACATTTAATGACATATATATTTATTTATCGAGTCGTTTATTGATTTATTTCTCATTTTGGCAGGTTCCGTTCTCCATAACTGATACAGCTACTCAGTTTGCATGTAACACATCCATCTCCATGACAACTGATCAAACTGCTGATGAAGACGATGTGATATGGTTGAAAGCATCGGAAAAGGTTAGTAAGTAGACCTTGAGAAAGGGTTGTTTTGTCTGTAGTGTCTCAACTGTAATTTGAAGATTTATCCCCTGAAATGTATTTTTATGGTCAAATATTTTCATAAGATCTGCCAAATTTAACTACAGACAAACAACATAAATGACAGAGCATGTCATCAGTCAGTTCATACAGTGAACTGACTGCATGTGTTTCCAACATATTTGCATTGCGGGTGGAGTTCAGGTAGGTCTGGTGAAAGGTAAAGTGAGCCTATGAGTAACACTGTCAACAGATATGACAAACACAAGGTGGGACCACTCCTACATTGCAAGTTCTTACAAGGTTTCTGTTGCACAACATCGCAATAAATTACAACTACAACTGTTACATATGTAACTTTCCACTGATATAACAAAAAAATACCGTTTAGGGCTGCACAATTAATCAAAATTTTATCGAAATCACAATAAGGCCTACTGCAATTTTCAAATCTCAGGAGGCGCAATAAATGTGTGTCAAAATACCATTTTAAATGAATTATTGTGGTGCTGCAGAGATGCCCCAGCTTTCACATTATATTCTACATATATAAGCTGTTTTCATGGAAATTACACCTTTCTATGGTATAATATTTTGTTATATAGTAAAACAGATGTCAGAAAGTCAGATAGGCTACAGGTTATAACTCCAGTTTTTACCAAATGTGTAGTTACTGCTCGCAATTTCAAATTTCAAAAAGACGCTTTGGGTCACAAAAGTGAAACACGAGCTGTTACTGGACAGTATTGATGTTAAAATGAGAGTTACACTGAAACATGTCAGTTTAAACAAGCAGAGAGAAAGAACACTGAAGCGTAGGGTTAAGGGCGTTTCTGAGGTGTGTCAGGGTTCATATTAGGGCTGTCAAAGTTAACACGATAACACATTAACGCAAAATTGTTTTAACGCCACTAATTTCTATAATGCATTAACGCAACTTGCGATTTTTAGGTTGTAGCGGGCTCAGTTTATAAGATAGAGTGAAGATACTGGTATCATATGAAACTAGAAAAACCTAAGGAATCCATTGGTACCAACCATGTCACACTAGCTTGTCGTGAAGGAGGTTAAATAACGCTCCAAACTTGAGAACAAGATATGTGAATGAAAATGGGTTCTATGGGTACCCACGAGTCTCCCCTTTACAGACATGCCCACTTTATGATAATGACATGCAGTTTTGGGCAAGTCATAGTCAAGTCAGCACACTGACACACTGACAGCTGTTGTTGCCTGTTGGGCTTGAGATTGCCATGTTATGGTTTGAACATATTTTTTTTATGTTAAATGCAGTACCTGTGAGGGTTTCTGGATAATATTTGTCATTGTTTTGTGTTGTTAATTGATTTCCAATAATAAATATATACATACATTTGCATAAAGCAGCATATTTGCCCACTCCCATGTTGATAAAAGTATTAAATACTTGACAAATCTCCCTTTAAGGTACATTTTGAACTGATAAAATGTGTGATTAATTTGAGATTAATCGCAATTGAATATTTTAATCGATTAACAGCCCTGGTAATTTACTAATTCAAAAGTCATTGTCAAAGTCCTGCGTCCACCATCCACACCGACCACTTTCAACTACTGAATTTTTTTAAACATGTTTTTAAGATTTCCTAGTTTTATTTATTTTTACACTTTATAAAACTTCAGAGCGATATTGTTTATTTATTTATTAAAATTTTCATTTAACTTTATAAGAAGCTGGGAGCTCCCTGCCCTTTTATTTTAAGATAATATTGAAAAGTTCTCTTTTAATTAAACATATGCTTTAAGGCATTTCACTGAAGTTTTGTGTTATTCCCATTTTTGACACTAAGATTAAAATTTTTACTGCAAATGTATATCGGTTCAAAATATCAGTTATCGGTCTCCTTGACTACTAATAATCAGTATCGGTATCGGTCCTGAAAAAAACACATCGGTCGCTCCCTATTCTACAGGCTTAAGAAAACATCTTTGTTTGGTCCAGATCCAAAAATCACACTATAATCATTTTAATAAGCTTTTCAATGAAAATGAGAATAATGATGCAAAAATGATCATGCCCTCTGATATCGAAATTGCAATATCAGTCAAAATAATCACAATTAGATACTTTTTTAAATCGTTTGGCCCTAAAATAATTTTCCCTTTCAGACGGGCTTGCATGGCAGCCTCTGCCATCAGTGTATGAATGTGTGTGTGAATGGGTGAATGCTGACATGTAGAGTAAAGTGCTTTGAGTGGTCAGAAGACTAGAATAAGTGCTATATAAATGCAAGTCCTATTTGCCATGCAACCAGCATAGATTGAAAAGTTACAGGTAATCATAATAAGCATATATCCCAAAATGTCCCAAACTATATATCTTCACAAAAAGTCAAGGCCACGCCCCCTTTTGGGGGATAGAAAACCGAAGATCCCATAGACTTCAATGCAATTTGACGTAATTTTGGATTATAATTTTGACACGTCTAATGTCTACCTGAGCGTTTGCGATACCTTAATAAATTAAGGTTGATCGCTGCCATGTCCCTTCAGTCTTCCTCTGTCCAACACAGTGGCCATATATTGCTTATCCAGATATTTGATTGAATCACATTAAGCTAAGTGTTGTCTGTAAATAACCGATGTGTTAATAGTAATAATAAACTGCATGTGATTATCATAAAGTGAGCATGTCTTTAAAGGGGAGACTCGTGGGTACTCATAGAACCCATTTTCATTCACATATCTTGAGGTCAGAGGTCAAGGGACCCCTTTGAAAATAGCTATGCCAGTTTTTCCTCGTTAAAACTTAGCCTAACTTTGGAGCTTTATTTAGGTCTGATGTATACTTTTACCCGTTCTTTCCATCTTATGGAGAGCAGACATCACCACAATTCACACAGCTTTGTATGATTAGACAAATGGAGGGATTGGCGTGGTTACAGAGCCTTCAGCGGACACGCCCCTGCATTTCAGTGCAGAGAATACTGCTTATTTATTTTTTTTCATGATTTTGATATGACCTAACTTTATAGACTTTGCGATTTTTTTAATCATTCAGATTTGCCTGGATGGTTACCAACGCATTTTTCTGTGGCGTGACAAACTCAGAACACATTTATTTTTGCTTTACCCGGACCTTCATAAGGTGCCATAGAAATACATATGTGATTGTGTTTACTTGTTCTTGTATTTCACTGACGAGTAACTGTAATATGAAACTTAATCAAGCTTTGACTTCCCTAACTGCAGCTGTGCAGCAGCAAAAATATTCACAAATATACCAAAGAATATGGGGCTTTTTACATAGCAAATATTACATAAATATACACAATAGTGCCCTGATTGAGACACTTCCGAGGCACCGTGCAGCTATTTAGCGTGTGCGTCATGATTTTGCCCAACAACGTCTACTCCTCAGAGTGTTTTTCATTAGCTGTGTTTTCTGCCCGGCAGATATAAATACAACAGAGCCAGTGTGCTTATGTCACGCTGTACACAATACCTCTGCTGAGGGATAAAAATATCAGCGAGAAGGTGTTTCCCAAAGATCTGGGTTGAGATGGACGGAGTGTGAGAACAGCATGGGGTAAGGAAGGAGGGAGGGAGGGAGACTCATTAAGAGAGAGACAAATAAAGAGAGAGAGAGAAAGGGAGCAAGGGAGGGGGAGAAAGAATGTGAGTTAAAAAAAGAGGGCAGAACAAAGCCGACCTGATTACTTAGGCTTGACTGGACAATACATCCAAAATACTCCCGCAGAACTGCTTTACAGCAATACAAATATTGTTTATGAGTAAATTTAACTCGAGTGATCAGACTGAACAACTATACGGAGACATGCAGGTTCATAGGCGATCAACAGTGAAACATGCACAACAAAACACAAGGATCTCCTGCTATATCAACTCTGAGCTATAGGTACAAGAGACAGAGTATAGTACAGATATAGTGTTCATTTTTTTTATAGTATAGTATAGTATTTGTACAGTACATATTTTAATGTATTTTGCATATTTCTTTTTTATAGCTTTCTTTCATATTTTTACTGTACATATTTTACAAGTATTTTTACATTTTATTGTACATATTTTATTGTGTTTATTTCATATTTGTATTGTACATTTTTAGATCTTTTCCTATTTAGTATTTTTCTTCATGTTTTTACTGTACATATTTTTATAGTATCTTTTCATATTTGTATTGTAATTTGTCTATAGTATTTGTCATAGTTTTATTGTACATGTTTGTATAGTATTTTTCATGTTACTGTACATATTTTGTAGTATTTTTTAATATTTGATGGTACATATTTTATAGTATTTTTCACATCGTTATTGTACATATTTATATTGTATTTTTCAAATCTTTATTGTACATATTTATACAGTATTTTTCATTGTTTTATTGTATGTTTCCATAGTATGTTCATATTGTTATTATACATATTTTATTGTATTTTTAATACTTGTATTGTCCATATTTATATTTTTCATATTTTGATTGTACATATTTGTATTTTATTTTTCATATTTTACTGTTAATATTTCATAGTATTTTTATATTTTATTGTACATATTTTATTGTGTTCTTTTAATACTTTTATTGTACATATTAATATTTTTCATATTTTGTTTAATATCTGTATCGTATTTTTCTTCATGTTTTTACTGTACATATTTTAATAGTATTTTTTATATTTTTTATTGTATTTTTCTAAAATATATTTCATATTTTATTGTACATTTTTTTAATTTTACATTTCACATTTTTTCATATTTTTACAGTACATATTTATATAGTATTTTTCATGGCTTTATTGTACATATTTTGTATTGTACACATGTTACAGTAGTTTTCATATTATTTTATTGTACATATTTTATAGTATTTTCTTTTGATTGTACATATTTTATAGTATTCTACATGTTTTTAATATACATATTTAGTATATTTTATTGTAAACAAGTCTATCCTATATTTATGTTTCATGACTTTTGTTGTTTTTTCTTGTTTTTATTTTTATTTTCTCTTACTATATTTTGCACCAAAACACCAGGGCAAATATGTGAAAAACTACTAGGCTATATATATTTCACCTATTTTCTCTCAGTAATTCTGAAAAATGTTTTCATGGGGGAAAAAAATAAAAATCTGCTGTGCTTTTCTGAATTGATGCAAGAAGATACCTCAAATCCTTCCCCAAGAGAAGCTCATATTTACTTTGAGAGCTGGATTTCATGCAAGCAAACAGGTCCTGTCTGTTTAGTTTATTAATCCAGTATTGAGAAACCTATGAAGAATGACGTCAGTCTGACTGTCTCTTCAATGGCCACTTCAGTGAGTATGTGTCTGTCTCTGGACACAACTGAAGTCCATAACGTTACAGTGTTACTACAAGTTCAGCAGCCTACAACAGCCTCTTCATGTCAATAAAACTGGCTAGAAATGCACGGACACGGTTATACATTTAACAGCAGTTAAATCAGCTTAAACCAGGACAAACAAAGTGGAGTTTACGACCCGTTTTAACCCTCTAACCCGGGTTAAAGTATAGACTTTAGTGTATAAAGTGTGCAGACTAGAGGGGGTCTACAAAGTTGTGTTTAACACAGAAAGCAGCAGCAGCAGTTCAAGTATGAAAATATCTTTTCTAAAACATGCTCTTTGCTCACCGAGGTCTTCGTCTTGGTCGTTCATTGCTTCTCTGCTTTTACTCCTTTGAGGTGAATGAAGATCCGTAATGTAAAGATTAAAAAAAACATATTCTGTCTGCAAGAGTCCAGCAAGATGCAGGTACAACTTCTGGTTAAGATTTTTCAAAATAAAAGCCTAAAGTATAGGTTCACAAGTTTCTCAGTCTCTGTAAGTTTGCTCCAGCTGGGGCTGAGGTCAACTCCTGCCTTTGTATCAGGGACCAGTTGCATAAACTAGTCTTGGCCTTAGACTGGTCTTAGGTTGTGTATATGCCTGTCTGTTACATAAATATTAAGACTGACTTATATATCTATATATATATATATATATATATTGTGGATTTTGTCCTCCATCACTTCCCATTAAGAAGGGATCTGTTTTTAATTATCCAAGGCGACTTACAAGTGCATTCAACCATGTGTTTACCCTACAACTTCAAAAAGTGCAGAAATCATGCAAGTACATCAAATAGC
Organism: Adelosebastes latens; assembly: GCA_916700685.1. Taxonomy (NCBI): domain Eukaryota; kingdom Metazoa; phylum Chordata; class Actinopteri; order Perciformes; family Sebastidae; genus Adelosebastes; species Adelosebastes latens. Next base: position 3,079 of record CAKAKR010007375.1, on the reverse strand, counting down.
CTATATGTTCATATAATAATAATAATAATAATAATTATTATTATTATTATTATTATTATTATTATTATTATTTAATGGAGCCTTTCATTGCACTCAAGGTCACCTTACATCCCAAACGATCAGTAATAAAACATACAATAAGCATTAAAACACCAGTAATCAATGAGTTGAGCTGCAGTGGGTAGAACTGGAGCAAATATGATTTAAAAAAGTTATTTAAGTAATTTATTTAATAAAACGGTCACTATATCCTGACAGTAGTGCATGAGACAGGTAATCTGAAAAAAATCATGTTCCTCTGTGTCCTCCGGTGTCCTCCAGTGCTCCTAATGGCATCTGCAAGATTTCACAGACCGGAGGAAAACCGGAGGACACCGGAGGACACTTGTTTTTTTTTCAGATTACCAAACAACCCATATGTATGTATATATTATTGGAAAACAATTAACAACAGAAAACAATGACAAATATTGTCCAGAAACCCTCACAGGTACTGCATTTGGCATAAAAAATATGCTCAAATCATAACATGGCAAACTGAAGCCCAACAGGCAACAACAGCTGTCAGTGTGTCAGTGTGCTGACTTGACTATGACCTGCCCCAAACTGCATGTGATTATCATAAAGTGGGCATGTCCTTGTGTCTATATGTCTCTTTTCCGTACTGCAGTTCTTGTATGAAAGGTGCTAACTTTTACTTTGAAGGTAACATCTCTGAACTTCCTGTCCTGGCTTGTCTGTTTGTGTCTGACTTGCAGCTCTTGGCCGCGCCCTCACTGTTTACATTCACACACCCTTCACGGAAAAATAAATATATATATATAATACTGCAAACGCTTTTGGAACTTGCAGCTGTCTCGTAGAATATTTCTCTTGACATGTGACCATTTTGTTTTTTTCTTTATTAAAATAAACAACTGAATATCATACACACTTTCGTATTTGTTCTCAAAATAATACAAAACATTAAAAAAAGTTTATGTTCTTGTCAATATTCTTAAACAGGAATTTGGAAATTGTGTAGAAAATCTTCATACAATAGTAAATGTCCATTCTTATCTAATAAGAGGGCAACTCTTATAGTTCCATTATTCACCCACGTTTGTCCCCAGTGATGGGATGTAACTAACTGAATTTAGTTAAAGGTCCCATATTATAAAAAAGTGAGATTTTCACGTTTTTTTATTATAAAGCAGGCTTAAGTCCTATATAAATACTGTGAAAGTATCTAAACACTCAATCCACAGGGAAATACACACAGCCCGTATTCAGAAACTCTGCATTTTAAACAAGCCGTCAGGATTTCTGCCCATTTGTGATGTCACGAATATACAATATTTAGACCCTTGACACAATTTTAAACGTAAACGTTCTAAATGTGTCCCAGTTTATTTCCTGGTTGCAGTGTGTGTGAATGTCATCAGCTGACAGGAAGTACACATGGACCCAAGCTGTTGCCTAGCAACGCATTTCTGTTGAAATTCCGTCAAAATGCGCTAAAACGGAGCATTTCAGACAGAGGGTAAATACGGGCATATTCAGACAGACAGTATGAGGTCAAAATTTGAACATTACAGCATGTAAACATGTTCTAGTAGAAACACAAAATACAAGTATGAACCTGAAAATGAGCATAATATGGGACCTTTAAGTACAAATTTAGGGTACTTTTACTTTACTTGAGTCTTTTCTTTTGAAGCCACTTTTTACTTGTACTGTTCTATATTTAGGCATATAAGCTTTAGTTTACAAATTAAGATTTTTGCATACAAAACATATGAAGAGCTTATAAAATATGATGTTTTGCAATAAATGAAACTCTTCAACATACGAGTAGCCTACAGCTGAAATGATTAGTCTATTAATCAATCGGTCGTTTGACAGAAAACTAATTGGCAGCTATTTGGATAATTGTTTAACCGTTCAGAATTTTCACAAACCAATTAATCAGTAGATTAACGGAGAAAACAATCAGCAGATAAACCCATATGCATGAGTAATAATAATCTAAAGATATAATACATAACAGTATAGCAGTCACAGGGGACATTTTTATACTCTTAATACTTAAAGGGACTGTTTGTAAGAATCAGAAATGCTTGTTAACAGCGACACCTGTGGCCGTTAAGTCAACGAAAGTCAGCGTCGGGCGCAAGCTTCTGCTCGCTCTACATAGACATGAATGAGCATCGCTCAAAACAGTGAGGCAACACACGTCAGCTACATTTCCCTGATTATACTTTCAATGTTAGTTGAGGACCTTAACCTTACAGAGAACCACTATTAGCACTATTAGCACTATTCACACATTCCCTTACTTTTATTTTTTGTTTTTGATTTGTTTGTTTGTTTTTGGGTTTCTTTTTCTCTCTTCATCCACACTCGTATGCACTGTACTCCAATTTCCAGGCTTGTCTGTTCCCTTGTAGTTGTGGACTGTTCTGTACGATGCCATATTGTAATGTAAATTTCTCAATAAAAAAAAAAAAGTTTGTTCTTTGTTTGTTTTTGGGCAAATTTTTATGTTTTTCATAAGGAGCTGTGTCTTTACTTTTCATCTCTGAAATATATGAAGAAAAAGAATGCTATGAAGCTTTCAATGTTAGTTGAGGAGCTTAACCTTACAGAGGACCCCTATAGCACTATTAGCACTATTCACACATTCCCTTACTTTTTTTTTTGTTTTGTTTGTTTGTTTTTTGTTTGTTTTTGGGTTTCTTTTTCTCTCTTCATCCACACTCTTATGCACTGTACGCCAATTTCCAGGCTTGTCTGTTCCCTTGTAGTTGTGGACTGTTCTCTACGATGCCATATTGTAATGTAAATTTCTCAATAAAAAGTTTGCCACTTTATTTATTTTTTTATTTTTATATTTTGTATTATTTCATAATTACAGTATACATAGTAACAGCAGAAAACATTAAAAACATTTACATACAAAAGAAGCGTAGCAAAAACATAAACAAAGAGCTGTGACAAACATAAAAGGACAACAGAAATGAAACAAAACCAACATAAAAATAAAAATAAATAAAAAAAACAATAAAAATAAATAAATAAGTAGATGATAATAAAAAAG
>CAKAKR010007372.1:1940-16654 GCA_916700685.1 Adelosebastes latens | reverse complement strand
GCCAGAGCCTCGAATCACAGTTTGTCATCTCAAATGTTTGTGATATCTGGATTCTGGCACCCAACAACACAGAAAGATGACATTTTAGATGTGTAACTTTAGCCCACTGCTAGTGTTAGCCTCCAGTCTTTCCTTTGTTTAGCCTCCAGCTAACACCGTGACCTCTTCATGACCAAAGCGTTTTTTCCTGAGGCCAGCATATTTTTTTAATGCTTTGCAATGGGATCACCGCAAATTCACGCTATGGTAAAAACGCCAGCAGTATGACGAAGGGCTGCACGTTGCTGAGAGTTGAAAAATGTTCAACTTTGGGTAAAACGCTGCGCTCGTCACTGTCACTTTTTACCCAGCCGTCCAATCACAGTGGAGGAGGGGCGGGACAAATAGCCTACCACAAAGACGTGATCAAATGTGTTTATTATTATTATTAGTAGTAGTAGTAGTAGTAGTAGTAGTAGAAGTAGTATGTTGTGGTCTTATTATGTATGCTATGCTATTGATTTTACTTTGGAGTTTATGTTGTCCTGTCTGGAGCACTGGACCAAACAAATGTCCCTGTGTTGGATAATAAAGTTGATCTGAATCTGAACTAAAATGATTGTACTCGCCAAGATGTTTCCTCATCCACAAAATCTCATGAACCCACGGAGATCAGCAGGTCCGTCCTCTCCACCTACGTGCTTCAGCCTTCCCTTCATCATGTGCTGCCATGTTTATTCCACGGATATTCCGTATCATAGCAACCAAAACGTCTCAGCTGAAAAAAAAAGCTGCGCCGCTTTCAAGCGCTCGCAGCTGAGCGTTTTCAGAAGAGAATAAACGCTTTGTTGGACACAGCCCTAAGTATGTCTCTCAGTGGGACAGACTGTCCACTCACTGGAAAACTACAAACCTCAAAGTATGAGTCTTGGTTAAAATCCTGAGGTCTCTGTGTTGTGGGTCGCTCTCACTGTAATTTAACTGGAGGAAAACTTGTGGCCTTAGATGAGTCACTGATGACTCACCACTGAGGATTTTAGGGATGATGGCAGCACACGAGGACTACAGGGTGGAAAGAGCGATTGTGACTGCTGTGAAACCTACATTTACTGTTTACAGATATAGTTTCATCAGTAATGTCCTCAAACAGCTGCTCACTGTAGTTTTTAATCAAACAAACTGGAGGAATGCATTTATTGGGGACTATTTTCAGCGGCGGATTAATCCACATGCGGTGCTCTAGTGAGTGTTAGTGGCAGCAGGACGGTGGATAAAATAAACTACAGTGTGTGTGTGTTCATGAGGATGAAGGAACAGTGAGGCTCATTGAAGTGGGTTCACATATTTTTTCACATATTTTTCAGAGATTCTTCACTAATATTTTTCAGAGATTTTTAACTAATATTTTTCACATATTTCCAGACATTTTTCATTAATTTTTCCAGACATTTTTTCATTAATATTTTTCACAAATAGTTTGCACATGTTTTCAGACATTTCTCACTAATAATTTTGACTAATATTTTTCTGACATTTTTCACTAATATATTTCAAATATTTTACTAATATTCTTTGGTCATTTTCCACATATTTTCTGGATATATTTTACTTCTTTTTTCACATATCTTACTTGTGAAAAAAATTATTATTAGTAAAATATGTGGAATATGTGTGAAATTTGTGTCAAATATGTGAAAACAATTGTGAAATAAGCCTGAGTAATATCCGAAAAATTTGATTTAGTTTTTTTAAAAATTTATATTGGATAATAAAAGAATGTAGACATTAGACAAATGTAGACAATGTAGATATTGGAGGATACAAATATAGATATTGAAGGATAAAAAAGGTACATATCGGAGAATAAAAAATGTTAACATTGGATGACGTCAGGATGTTGCGATCAGCATTTTTCATTGTTTTCTGATGCGTTTAATAAATCAATAATGAGAAGAATGATGGGTTAAATGCAAAGGTGAAATTTCATGTATGTACCTGTACGTATATCTATATATGACAAATCTAATTAAGTTTAAGTTTAAGAGTTGTTCGCTGCAGCCCTGACATAAATGCTGAACAGAAACAGTAAAACGTTTTATTCCAGTAAAGTTTATTTAAGAGGAGGGAGCGTACCTGGATGACAAAGGTCTTGTCGTGGAAGCCGGGACACATCCCCAGCTGGCTCATGTAGGCCGCCTCGTTGATGAAGTTCTCGATTCCGTGGAAAACTCCTCGGCCGGTGGCGGAGATCCTACCGTGGATTCCTCCCTGACTGATGGGCTTCCCGGTGACGCAGGCGTGAGCGTTGATGTCCTGCAGAGAAAAAAGAAATAAAAAGAACATCAGAGGTTGTAGCGCAGAAAAACCTCCAAAATATCTTATAATTCAATAACAGAAAAACGTCAGTGAATAAACACATTTTACATGAATAACGGGACTCTTTAAAAAGAACCTGCCACCCAAGTAGGAAATAGAAAGACCTGTACAATCTAATGCCAATTCAACAGAGTTGATAACTAATGATAACGTGTCTTATTGTAGATATTGTTAAATAAACCTTCTGCATCTTTGTTGCATTGGTTTTTCCCATTAAACTGGCAACCAAACACAGGAAGTGAAAGGGCAGAGGAGGAAAACATAAACAACCAGCACCAAGAACGCTGCTGCACATCCTGTGTTACCACGGCAACGCCTCTCCTCTCAGTGTAAACAACTGGAGTTTTGTTTAGGCTGCAGAGATTTCAAGAGGTTTATTGGTACAAACAAAACTGTCTCTTATCGTAAAGCCTCAACGTGGCATCATAAACAGACACTAGGTGTGTTTCCATCCACCTGTTTTTAATACACATTTTCATTTTGTCGTTCCCTCGTCTTCACCTGGACGCTCCAAAACTTCGTCGTTACCATCATCAACAAAACGTTTCATCTATTCTGCAAAGGTTCATGTATACAGCAGTGGTTCCAGATGTTTTTACTACATTTAAAGTGTTATTTTAACTCTGCGTTGCTGTTTTTACATTCAAACGAAGCTGACTGATTGATTTGAATGTATGCAAAGCTGCAACAACAGCTTCCTGTTTAATGTTCCCTCGGCTTGTTTTCACTCATGTCACCTGTATCACCTGAGATTTAGTCATTTTATTGTAAATTCCAGATCAACTGACTCACATTGTGGCCCACGGTGGTGGCGAAGGTGTCGGCAATCCAGGACATCTCCCTCTCCCCGGTGCTCATGTCGGGAGCAGGAACATCGATACCAGGTCCTGCAGAACCACCGAGACATCAACAACACAACCAACGGATTATACTGTAAACACCTCAGTCAAGTGTATAAATGTTTTAAAGGTAGTTAAATCTTTGAGTTTCTGTTGTTGATTACAACCATAGACATCATTTTGTGTGATGGAACAAACGTTCTCAGCGGCGTTGTTTCCTCAGAAACACTGTTTACATCTAATTACATGAAAATATTCAAACAAATTCAGAATAAAAAGAATAAAACAGGGTATAAATCAGAATTAAATGAAAGAAGAATGATTGAATCAGTAGAAGCTTCAGCTGACTTTAAAACCAGATGAAAAGATGAGTCTCATCACAGCAGATATTTACGGTTAATTTAAAGCCGTAGTGTTGGATGATGATGGAGGTGTTAAACCACTCAGCTGTAATCTAGTAATAAAATCTCCGGCCGATGTTAAGACGCTGTTTCACTTTTTGTTCGTCTGGTCATCTGGATTCTTTGTGTGTAAACAAGTTAACAGAGATCTGCAGAACACATTTATTCATTTATTTATTTGCATTACAGACAGAAAGATGCTGTACTATTTCTCATGTCATAAATCTAAAGCTTCTTTCACACATAGATCCAAGTAAATTACTGGGATAAACTTTCAGGCACCGCTAATGATTTTCACTATTTACACATGAGCTACGTTCAGGAACATTTCCGTGTTCTGCCTTTTCACACATGCCATGGTAATGCAGGAATAGATGGGGCGCGGGACAGTCCAGCAGATGGCGTATAATGCAACCGCCACAAAACTCAAGAAGGCCGGATGTACGTGTACATGGCGGAAGAAGTCTCTTAATATTTTCAGGAACATGGCAGGTGAGTAGCTGTTTTGGTACACTGCCAATGTTAATATTCACTAATAATTTTCTGATTTTTTTCACAATTTTTTCCACTAATTTTTTCACATATTTTACTAATAATTTTCAGATACTTTTCAGATATTTTTCACATTTTCCACTAACTTGGTCCACTATTTGTCTTCACATATTTTACTAATAATTTCACATATTTTACTCATAATTTGCACATACATTTCGGACATATGTCACTACTTTTTTTCCACTATTTGTCTTCACATATTTTACTTATAATTTTCACATATTCTTTTCCACAATTTTCTTTCACATATTTTACTAATAATTTTCACATATTTATTTATTGTTGGTTATCAAATCACCTGTTTGCGAAAGCATTGGCATAAGTTGCGGATTCAAATACGTCATCATCACAGTCTTGTGATTGGTTGATTCGCTCCATGTGAAATATTACAGCTTCCATTCACAACACATTTTCCCTGAAATGTTACGAGGTCTTGAGGTGGAAAGTGACGGTTGGAGATTTCCCTTCAATATCGATCCCTGCATCCCAGCCTTTTTTCTTGTTATTTTATAAGGTCTAGAGCATTAGAAAACGTGAGTGGCGGTCCTGTTTTGGAGGTTGTTTACTCACCGATGAAGCCTTTCTTGGCGAGCTCGATGGTGAACCTCCTGGTGATTTTCTCCAACTCGTTGTCCTGAAAACACAAAAACAACTCACTTCAGATCTAATTCTTCCTAAACCAACATAAACTGTTTTTTACATTTCTGTTTTTGTCCACATTAAATAAACAAGATATAACATGTTATTCAGGGAACTTTAGAGGTGTTGGTGGGTGTATTTCCAGGCTAGCAGTTTCCCCCCCGTTTCCAGTCTTTATGCTAAGCTTAGCTAATCACGTCCTCTAGCTCCGTGTTTAACACATCTGAACGTGTCTGTAAATTGAATCTGATTCCGGGAATTCCTCCATGTCAAAAGGTCAGAGGTCAGAGGTCAGCAGGCCTCAGAGAGCTGAAGACCGACGTGTTGTTGCAGCAGAGAAAATGAAGAAGAGCGAAGGTCGAGCAAACATTCAGCCAGAGAGAGAGAGAAAGAGAGAGAGAGAGAGAGAGAGTCATCGACTCATCATGAATCCAGCTGATGGCTCAGCGTTTCCTGTCAACACTGTTATCAGCAGCTAAAGGAACACACTGCTGTTATCTCCTTCCTCTCCACTGCTAACCGGCTAATGTTAGCATCATCAATAGCTTCTCTGGTTTAGAGCTGCGACTAACGATTCATCTGTGTTTGCTCTATAAAACAGCACAAAGCTGTGAGAAATGTGCATCTCAGAGTCCAAGAAGACGTCTTGTTTTGTTCCCAAATATATTAAATGTGTAAACCTCACACTGGAAAAACTTTAAAGAATTTAGCAGTTTTATCTTTAAAAAAAAGACTCAAACCGATTAATTGATTATCAAATTAGGTGCTGATTTATTGATTAGTCGATCAACAGAAAAAACTGCAGAACTGATGACATTCCCATCAGCCCCAGCTGTACTGTGTGTTTACTGATAATTAGGAGATATTAGCATGCTAACATCAATACTTTCTCTGGTTTAGGGCAACTAAAGATTATCGTTTAATCTGTCAATTATGTTCTCGATATTAGTTAATTCTTTGCTCTATAATATCTATAATTTTTTCAACGCATTAACGCAACTTGTGAGTTTTAGGTTGAAGCAGGCTCAGTTTTAAAGCAAATTTTCAAATATTTTTTAAGTTTTTCCCAATTTTTTCCACTATTTTTTTTCCACATATTTTAGTAATAATTTTCACATATCTTTAGGACATTTGTCATATTTTCCGCTGATTTTCCCACATATTTTACTAATACTTTTCAGACATTTTTCCAATTATTTTTCCAATTATTTTTCAGATATTTTTAGATATTTTACTAATAATTTCCACATATTCTTCAGACATTTTTCACATATCATCACAATATTTGTCATTGTTTTGTGTTGTTAATTGATTTCTTACAATAAACATATACATACATTTTTGGACAGTTTTAGCAATTTTTTTCTGATATTTTTCACAATCTTTTTCCATTATTTTTTTTCACATATTCTACTAATAATTTTCAAACATCTTATTTTCAAACAGTTTTAGCATTATTTTATAAAATATTTTTCACACATTTTACTAATACTTTCCTCATATTTTTCAGATATTTTTCACATTTTCTTTTTTTTACATATTTTACTAATAATTTTCTCATATTTTTCAGCTATTTTCCACATATTTTACTAATACTTTTAAGACATTATTCAGAAATTTCTGTCATTTTTCTTTTCCAGTACTTTTTCACATATTTTACAAATAATTTTGAAGCATTTTTTGGACATTTTCAGATATTTTTCTCACTTTTCATTTCCAGTATTTTTTCACATATTTTACAAATAATTTTCACATATTCTTCAGACATTTTTCACATATTTTTGGAAATTTTTCACATATTTTTTTCCACACATTTTACTAATTATTTTCACATATTTTTCTCATCATAATTTTCACCCCCCCGTGGTGAACTGCCCTCCCAGTGATTTACAGTGGTGGAGGAAAATGAGAGACGTTGTGTTTGAACTTACGGAGTATTTCTTCACGTTGATCTTCACTCCAGCTTTGGCTCCACCAAACGGCACATCTGGAACAAATCACAGCTGCTTCACTATGTGACCACATACCACATGATGCACATACCATCGTCTGTTATGTTTTCATTTATATTTACGATTCTTGACTTTTGCAGAACTTGTTTTTAGTTTTATTTTCTCTGACTGTGTTTATTATCATGCACAAAAAGGGAAATCTGGTGCATGTGAAAACCTTAATAATAAACCTGATTCTGACTTTAAATACAACATACAGAGTGTGTGTGTGTGTGTGTGTGTGTGTGTGTGTGTGTGTGTGTGTGTGTGTGTGTGTGTGTGTGTGTGTGTGTGTGTGTGTGTGTGTGTGTGTGTACTCACCGACGACAGCACACTTGTAGGTCATCAGCGAGGCCAGAGCTTTCACCTCGTCTATAGACACGTCTGTACTGTAACGGATACCTGAGACACACAAACAGTAACACATCAGTGTTTTTTACATTTTACAGCAAAGACTTGAGTCGGACCCAAAGACAGGTTTCAGGTCTGGACTTCCTAGCCCACCTCAGCTCCTGCCGAGCTCGGACTTCCTAACCGTCCTAAAATAGCCATCTTTAGTCCAGATCACTAAAGAAACATGACGTCTCTGTGGCTCAACTACCCCGTTTCGATTCCTCCTGGAGACCTTAACTAACGGACATTCAGGTCCCTCTCCACAGAAGGATTATATATGGACGTTTTTATTGGAATGATCCACAAATATCTCACTATCCACAAAATATAGAGCCATTTGTGAGAGAGTGAAGATCCTGGTATTATATGAAACTAGAAAACCTGATGAATCCATTGGTACCAACCATGTCATACTAGCTTGACATGAAGGAGGTTAAATAATGCTCCAAACCTACACTAAATTTTGGCAAGGAAAAACTGTCATGACCATTTTCAAAGGGGTCCGTTGACCTCTGACCTCCAGATATGTGAATATAAATGGGTTCTATGGGTACCCGCGAGTTTCCCCTTTACAGACATGCCCACTTTATGATAATCACATGCAGTTTGGGTCAAGTCATAGTCAAGTCAGCACACTGACACACTGACAGCTGTTGTTGTCTGTTGGGCTGCAGTTTGCCATGTTATGATTTGAGCATATTTTTTTATGCTAAATGAAATACCTGTGAGGGTTTCTGGACAATATTTGTTATTGTTTTGTGTTGTTAATTGATTTCTAATAATAAATATATACATACATTTGCATAAAGCAGCATATTTGCCCACTCCCATGTTGATAAGAGTATTAATTTACTTGACAAATCTCCCTTTAAGGTACATTTTGAACAGATAAAAAAATGTGTGATTAATCACGATTAACTATTTTAATCGATTGACAGCCCTGATAATAAGAAATTGGTGTTTTAAAGGATTAGTTCGGATTCACCAACGTCACCCAATAACACAAACTAACTAACAGATCGATGCAGCGGTAGACCAGCAACTCCAGTGTTCTGAGAGGGAAAATTAATGTTTTTGTGAATGGAGTCTGGTGGCTTTGAAGACAGCGATATAACGGCTTCAGTTCCCCATCAGAAAAGGGCTGTCTGACGGTGAGGTGAAGCTGTGAACATATTCTAAATATAGCGTACACTTAAACTGATATTTTTAAATGTCTTAGGTGTACATTGCTTTACTCCCGTGCTGGTACTCCTGTCTATTTCTCCATCTACTGTAGAAATACACTGACTACGGAGAAGAACCTCATGCAACCACACTGAGAAACATCACAACTCTCCATTTAAAGTATGTTCCCTCTGCTGCTGAAAGTAGCTGCCGGTGGAAAATAAAAAAAAAAACGACAGAAAGTTGTGTGAAGCAGTAAATGAGTCTGGAGTAGAGCCAACACATGCAGGCCTGTTCACACACATCAGCCTGCTGCAGGGAAACAACACAAAATGGCTGCAGCTCAGACAGGCCGGCCAACGGAAAAACAAAAAGTTAGTCACTCTCGTTTATATGTGTGTTTTTTTGTAAAGAAACAGGGGTTCAAATGATGGTTATATTTTACTGACAGCAGCAGGAGGAAGAGACGAGAGGAAGGAAAGTAGAGATAAAGAAGAAGAGGGAGGAAGAGGGAGGGAGCAGAGAGACTTGGGGGCTGAGAGGAGTGAGTCAGTCTGGGTGTGGCGATCACAACTTGGCTCATTTAAAAGGATCAGTACAAAGAGTTTCATCAACAACCACACCCTTCATCTGCTCCGACTCTCCTCATGTTCACATTCATATCCAGGAAACTAAAGACCACCCCCACACTCTGCAAATACTACACTAGTAAAAACATGAGAGCTTCACACAACATCTTTGTAATACGACACTGTAGAAATAGTCTGTTACAAGTTAAAGTATCAGCATCGAAAGGGGCAAAAGTAAAAGCACTCATTCTTCAGGATAATCTATATTATATTATAATTATTGATGCATTAATGTGTTCATCACTTTAATGTTGCAGCTGGTAAAGGTGGAACCAAAGTTCTGATACAGAAATGTGTGAGAAAGGAGACAAAACTTCTTGGGGTCGGCTGTCGCAATAACTGCAATATTGACAAGTCAACCGCCACATTCACATTTTTTCTTTTTAAATTCTTTGCAAAGGGAGCGTCCTATATTTTGCATGTGTTATTACATTTACAGCTTGGTGAATTATTTTATTTACACAGAGAAGAATCAACAGCAAAGACTCTTCACACAGACCGACAGACACTAAACAAATGAGCGGATAACCAGCTTCTCTGAGAACACACCTGAGGACACGCAGCACCACAGGTAACCTGAGGGGCATAAACAGGATCATAACAATGTCAGACGATGATGATGAGTGATGATAATGTCGCCAGAGGGTAATAAGCAGGTTCGTTATCTGTCCTGCGATGCACTCTAATCACACATGTAGAGCACCACATGTGGATTAATCCACCTACAGAAAATAGTCCCCAACAAAGTCTCTATTTCCTCCTGTTTGTTCGATAGAAACTACAGCGAGCAGCTGTTTGTCACAATTACGTAGTCATATTATTTCTAGGGCTGTCAACGTTAACGCAAACTCGTTTTAACGCCATTAATTCCTTTAACACATTAATGCAACTTGTGATTTTTAGGTTGTAACAGACTCAGTTTTAAAGCTAGAGTGAAGAAACTGGTATCATATGAAACTAGAAGACCTACAGAATCCATTGGTAACCATGTAATTTTTTGCCATTTTTCAGATTTTTTTCTGACATATTTTCTGACTTTTATTTGGACATTTATGGACATTTTTCGGACATGTTTTGAATATTTTTCGGATTTTTGTTTTGGTCATTTGTTGGACATTAAATTTTGGAAAAACAAAAAAAAAAACTGTCATGGCCATTTTCAAAGGGGTCCTTTGACTTCTGACCTCCAGATATGTGAATGAAAATGGGTTCTATGGGTACCCACGAGTCTCCCCTTTACAGACATGCCCACTTTATGATAATCACATGCAGTTTGGGGCAAGTCATAGTCAAGTCAGCACACTGACACACTGACAGCTGTTGTTGCCTGTTGGGCTGCAGTTTGCCATGTTATGATTTGAGCATAATTTGTTATGCTAAATGCAGTACCTGTGAGGGTTTCTGGACAATGGTAGGACGGTGGTTCGATCCCCGGCTGCTCCAGGCCACATGTCGATGTGTCCTTGAGCAAGACACTTAACCCCAAACATTGCTCCCGAAGGCATAGCCATCGGTGTGTGAATGAGTATTTAGATCAGATCCTGATGGGCAAAGTTGGCACCTTAGCAGCTTCTGCCATCAGTGTATGAATGTGTGTGTGAATGCTGACATGTAGTGTAAAGCGCTTTGAGTGGTCAGAAGACTAGAAAAGCGCTGTCCAAGTCCATTTACCATATGGTAGGATATTCAAACTTAAAAACAGCCGTGAAGAACGTTTTCCTGTCTTGAGGTCTTGCTACAACACTAAACTAAAACACCACCACATCAGCAGCAGCAGCAGAGTTCAACAGGATCAGTTACCTGCTGGACAGTCACCTCCACAGCTGGAGACACTACCAGAACAAACACAGTTAGTCATTGCTGCTGCTTTACGCCTCAAACACACACCTCAACCAGCTATACGCTGCACTACTGTATGTAGGGCTGCACGATTATGGCAAAAATCATAATCACGATTATTTAACACGATTACTCGTCGACTTTGGAAACATCGTGCATTTAGAAAGAACGTGTTGTAGCCGACATTCTAAAGATACTCTCAAAGTGCATCAATCTGGTGCACTGTGAGAGCAAAATGAAAAGGCTGAATTACTATGAATCTATGAATAACTTATAATGGGTTGGTAGGTTGCCGACATCGTTGCACTCAGTCCGCCCCAGTTGACAGTCGCGCCGGGAGCGAGGGCACAGCGAGCACTAAGCGGCGAGCTCCAGGCGAGGGATGCTTTAAATCGCCAGGCCTTTCAAAGCCGACCTAGACCCGGTTGCGGTGCACCAATACAGAGGAAATACACCCGGCGAGGGCCAGCCAGCGCCAGGGAGGGAGTTCCTACGAGGGGATCCGTAGCGGCCGTCACTGACCCGCCGAGCGTGGCGAAAACACAGCGCTGTAAAGGAAAGGGGTGCGCTGGATTTATAACACGAGACAAAACGAGAGCGTCTGTGCGAAACGGAATGTAGCACAATAATCGTTTTATGTTGATTATCTTGTTTTCATAATCATTGGAAGTCAAAATCGTAATTGAAATTGATTAATTGTACAGCCCTCTCAATGTGTTCTTTAAAAAATGTAAAATGAGGATATTATTGATGAGCGTGTCTCAGGTCTGCATCTACAGACAGACCGGAAACCGGTAGCTGCAGCTGTTCATCTTCTGTATCATCCAGCTAACCAATCAGATCTAAAGATATAGACAGACAGAGATACAGCTGACCAAACATGCTACTGCCAACTAATTTAAACACATCACACTTCTGTACAGTTTCACAACCGATTATGAAATGGTAGTCTACTCCTTGGACCTAAGCGGGATGCGAGATATACAAACAAATCTCCTCTTATATTGTTAGTACCCACTGATTTCTGGGATTCACCAGTGTTTACCAAGAGAAGAAAAAAACATCTTGTTTTCACACAGAGTCCACAAATTGTTTGCACAATGCAAAGAAACAAAAAATGAATAAATGAATAAATAAATATAAATACTACATTGAAAAACTGACAGCTTCAGTTACTTTACAGATTCACGTAATTAAAACAAAATACAATCAACTAATAAATGCCAATGTATTATTATAGATTAAACTACCAGCAGTATATAAAGTCATTAAAAGTAGCTCCACCTTTACCAGCTGCAACATTAAAGTGATGAACACATAAAATATCCCAAAGATATTTGTAAAATATTAGTAAAGTATCAGATAACAATTTGTAAAATATCAGTAAAATATCCTAAAAAAAACTTAAGTAAAATATCCAAAAATATTTGTAAAATAACATAAAAATAACAGTTAAACATCAGAAATATATTAATGAATGATCAAACAAAATTAACAAAATATGTGAAAAAAATGTGTTAACTATCCTGCAAATAGCAGTATCAGCCAAAAATGGAAAAATATCCAAAATAATATCAGTAAAATATCCTAAAAATTGTAAAATATAAAAAAATATAAGTTAAATATCAGAAAAATATGAATAAATGATCTGACAAAAATTAATAAATATGCAAAAAAAAATTGTTAAATATTGCAAAAAAAACATTAAACGTAGCTCCACCTTTATCAGCTGCAGCATTAAAGTGATTAACAAATAAATATCTCAAACATATTAGTAAAATAGCGGAAAAACATTGGTAAAGTATCAGACAAAAATGTATAAAATATCCTAGAGAACATTGGTAAAATATACGATAAAAATATTTGTAAAATATCAGAAAAAATAAAAGTTAAATATCAGAAAAATATTAATTAATTATCAGACAAAAATGTATAAAAATATGCAAAAGAAATTCGTAACATATCCCAAAAAGTAATTAACCTTTACCAGCTGCAACATTAAAGTGATGAACACATTAATGCATCAGTCATTATAATACAATAATATAACATAGATTATCCTGCAGAATGAGTACTTTTACTTTTGGTACTTTAGGTTGATTTTGATGCTAATTCTTTTAATATCATCTTTTTTTTGTAATATCAGAAAAATATAAGTTAAATATCAGAAAAATATTAAAGAATTATCAGACACAATTTAATAAAATATGCTAAAACAAATATATATAAACAATTCATAATGATTGGATTTTAAAGAAATAATATTGGTCCACTGATCCCATTAAGACTATAAAAACTATCTATATCTATCTATCTCTAAATTCTTCTTCTTATAGCCTTTTTTGGTGGCATCTCTCTATTTCTGTCTTATATCATCTTTAGGGGGCGTTACCTACGCTAATAATAAACAATCATCCACACGTCTCCAATTTATGATCAAGTGGGATTCATCATTCAGCTAACCTGGATGGTTGAGAACATTTCAGGAGTTGACTTCTCTTACATTTTCTCTTAACAGAAAATTAAGATGAAATTGAACAGGATGTTGCTGCACGAGGCCCAGCGTCTATGAAGCCCTAACTGACCATATGAAATGATTCAACGTGAACACATCTGGAAGGTTTTCCAGCTGTTCAGACGGTTTAATCAGACATTGATGATGCAGCTTTTGGTTTGAATATTTTTGCCCGGTTTTACAAGATATTCTGCAATATTAACAATGTTTACTTAAAATGTTCTTGTTCTCTTTTGCTTGTTTATATGCATGTATATGTTGTGCATATGTTTATGTATATACTGTATAATGAAATACTGTACTGTACACCGGTGTGTTTTCATGTGAAGCACGTTGAATGTTTGCCTGGAACAAGATCAATCTGTGAGCTCAGGTTTTATTTGCTCTGCCAGGTGTGTCTGGTCCTCCTCCAGATGTGTCGGGCCAATAACAATTAATCTAATACGGAGCACGTTTGAGATGAAAAACCTGAAGAGGAGCGCCGTTGAGGCATTCTCTAAAACTGACTGCAGCTGATGTGGAGCTTCGTTTTGAAGGAACTGGACGGTATGTTTTCACTAAAAGAAGAACCATCAACTGAAGAACGATGTGTTTACCGTACTTCAAACAGGATCTGGCACAAACTCAATAAACCAGCTCATCTCTGCACACTGTGGTCTGTTTACATTATCAAATGGTCAAATAGTTTGTGATTTAAATCCTTATTTCTCCGGTTTTAAACTATATTTCATTGAGACAACGTTCTGCTTGTGTTTAGACGACATTTAACTTTTGACAACTTTAACTTCTTTTGATTGACGAAAAGAAAAACAAGTTTCCTGCACCAGTATGTAAATGCTGCCCATCCCTTCTCATTACTAACATGTATTACTGCCAGACTCGTGTGCATCCGTCTGCATGTTTTCACCACAGGACCCATAATCCTGTAGTTCAGGATGAACACAAACTCTGCAGGAACAAGCTGACCGGACTGTCAGCATTCCTGCCAGGGGAGGAAACCTCACCACCTTAGAAACACATTAAACCTGCACGACGCCGCATTCAACGTGGATTACACACCCCTGCATACCATCGCCCACACACACACACTGTCTCACTAAAACCATACAACCATACTACTTCTCAACCATCCAGGTTAGCTGAATGATGAATCCCACTTGATCATAAATTGGAGACGTGTGGAGGATTGTTTATTATTAGTGTAGGTAACGCCCCCTAAAGATGATATAAGACAGAATTAGAGAGATGCCACCAAAAAAGGCTATAAGAAGAAGAATTTAGAGATAGATAGATATAGATAGTTTTTATAGTCTTAATGGGATCAGTGGACCAATATTATTTCTTTAAAATCCAATCATTATGAATTGTTTATATATATTTGTTTTAGCATATTT
>CAKAKR010007366.1:1649-20972 GCA_916700685.1 Adelosebastes latens | reverse complement strand
CCCCCCCCCCCCAAAACAGGAATCACCAGGGTTGCGTTCGAATAGTCAAATAATGACGTCCTAACGTCTTTTCCTAACCACTTTTCCTTGACCTCAGTGGAAAACGTCATGAGGTCAAGGAAAGATGAGAAGGAGAATTCAGAAGGAGTTAGGAAAAGACAACAGCGGTGTTAGGAGAATCCGACTGCTCTTTCACTAGGCTCCGTCATTATGATGCGACGGCGGCGGATGTTAGTGACGTCAGTTTGCTGTGGTGAAACTACAATGTTCTGAAGATGGACTACAAAAGGTGCTGCTTCTCCCCGTGCGGTATTAAATAGCTCCTTCAGTGACAGACTCCTTCACCTGCGGTGTGTGAAAGAGAGATACCACAGCTCCTCCTCCTGCTGCTTGAACACTCTATCAACAGATAATAAAGATCATCTGACCTAACGTGGAAAAATATCACTTCATTACCACGGTTGGAATTGAAATAAACAGGAATATATGATAAATATTGAGTTAATTGTTGGAGTTATGGAGAAGGGGTAGGACCATATACTGTAAGTGTAGGCTGTACTTCTACTTGTTGATTATTTGTTAATTGGTTGTTTACTGTTCATTTTATTAGTTATTCTTGTTTTGTTTTTTTCTGAGGTATTTGTTACATGTTCCAAATAAATAATGAATTAAAAATAAAGTGAAACGAAATGGTTGTCACTGTCCACTCATATTCAACATGAATCCCAATTAGTGTATGAGCGTATGAAAATAATATGCAAGATCAGCATATAGGAATTGTGGGATGTTATTCTCTCGTTTCCTTTGGTAAAGGATGGTCCAGTGTATCCTCTGCTAAAGGAGATAATAAAGGAAGCATTGAAGCTCCTTACCTTAACTTTTGGTGAATTCGAACGGCTCTTATCATGGCTGCTACTGAGGTACTGAGAGGGTCATTTCACTCAGTTAGGAACCTTCCTAAGCAAAAAGGACTATTCGAACGCAACCCTGCTCTGAGCTGTGTGAGAGGCGAGACAAGTTGTGGTCAGTTGTGGATATACAGCTTGGGTAAGTTTGGTTGGAGCTGTTTTCCTCTGAGGACGGGCTTGTTGTCGGTTGTAGTAACCTAGCGTAGATCCATAGATCCCAGATTGGGCTTTTCTTCCTGGTGGTTGTGGAGTTAGACCGTTTAACTGTTTTTGGCCAGTTTTGTGTTCAGGATTTTTTAGGCGGGGCTGAAATCATGGCTCGATGACTCACTGGAGACATCCTTAACATAACCCCACCCATCTTCACAAACGTGGTTTTTGAAAGGCAAAATACAAACCAAGAATGCTGTCATAAGTTATGTCGTTTAGCTCAGTCAGTAGAACATGAGTTTCATAGTGACATGATCGTCCCACTAGACATTGGCATTTCCATCACTGCTTTAGTATTGTAATGTATTTCTATGATTGTGAACCATCTCATGTCCTATGTATATTTATTCTTTTTCTGTAAACTAACTTAACTAAAAATGAATAGTCAGTATGGAGTACCAGGGCCACGAATGTCTTTGAGACTACTAGGACCACAAAAGAAAGCACTTTGTCCACGCCCTGGCGGCGAGGTCCGGGCGGGGGGCCCTGTAAAGATAGCGGCCGCGAAGCCGAGAGCCACCCTCATCCCGAGCCTTTCCAAGCAGACCGACCGCCTCGGATGAAATACACCCGGTGGGAGCCAGCCAGCGCCGGCAAGAGGGGAGAGGAGATCCGGGGGGGATCCTCCCACACCGAGCCTACCCTGCCGAGTTGAATCCCCCAGGGCACTGCGCGACGGGGGCCGTTACCGGCCTCACACCGTCCACAGGCTGAGCCTCGATCAGAAGGCCTGACGGTACGTGTCCACAGGCTCCGTCCTTTCCACGCTTCCCATTCATTGTCTATGTAAGCAGCCGTGCAATGCATTCTGGTAGCGTGGCGGCGCGATTCGAGAGACGCAGCGTCACGACGCCCGCTCCTCATTTGCATAAAGTTGAGGGCTAGTCTACTTTATGCAAATCAGGGGCGTAGGACGCGACTCGCGCCTCTCGAAACTCCCGAGAATCTTTTAAAATAAACGTTGTCAATCCAAAATAAAGACAGATTCAGCAACTGCATGGCTTATTTCTGGCCTCAAATGTTTTCAGAAACACATTTCAGTGAACTATTTACGTGAAATAAGAGAAGAAAGTTTCCAAACAAGCCTCCCTACTGTTTCCGGTTTGAAAGCTGGATCAACAGCCCACGGAGGGAAAGCGTTCGTCCAATCAGGTGGGGACAGCCTTGTGTCTAGTGACAGCCCAACAAGCGTCCAATGTTGGGAAGCGTTGCGTCCCCTCGCGATAAAAAACGCCCCTGTGGACACGTACCATCAGGCCACATTTCCCCAATCCACCCGTCGGACGCCGATTTGGCGCTGGGCTCTTCCCTCTTCGCTCGCCGCTACTGAGGAATCCTGACAGGCTGCACCTTCTCCTCTTGTGGGTGAGGTTTCAGCCGTGGATGTATTAGAGAGGTTTCAGGTTTCAGCGCCTTCAGCTCAGAGCAGAGAATACAGCTGATTTTTCCATGACTTTGAAAGCTAATTTTATATACTTGGCGATTTTTTTAATCATTCAAATTTGGCTGGGCGGTTAGTAACCCATTTTTCTGTGGTGTGACAAACCCAGAATGCATATTTATTTTTGCTTTACACAGACTTTAAGAAATAGGCTTCCAGATCAAGCTGTTTAAAAAAAAATAAAAAAGCACTAAAAAGCGATTAAAAGGCTAATTTAAAAACTACAGCGATCAAGCCACAGCCAGCTACACCGCGTCACGCAGTGATGACAATAGTACAATGTGACATTTTGCTGTCAGCTTCAGACAATTGATCTGCACACCTGTACCGGTACGAGGCAGCAGCAGACCGACGACCCGCTGTACGCTAGCTAGCTAGCATATAGTCGATCTGTGCACTCTGACCCAGTGATGACACACGTTGGGTGACAGCCCCCTAATTTGCATAACGAGGCAGAAATTCAGAAAGAAATGTAAAAAGAAATGTGTAAAGAAAAGATTACATAAATAAATAAGTTTGGGGAAAATAAAGAGAGGGTGAAATGCAAAGAGAAAATTGTGCAGAAATAAACCAATGCATAAATAAATAAAAATACATGCAAAAATAAATAAATAAATACATTTAAAAATACATTAAATTAAAAACATAAATAAAGAAAATGGACAATTAAAAAAAAAAAAAAAAAGTTATTAAATAAATAAGGGAATTAATACAAAAATAAATAAATGAAGTAAATTAAAACAGAAATATCAGTTTATGTCACATTTTATCAATTAGTTAATGACTACATTCATTTTTAATATTTTTTTGCTACATTCAATGAAATTTATTTATTGAGTCATGTTTTATTGAATTGAATCAATTAATTCACTTCCGGCGCCGTCCTGGTGCATGCTACAGTTGCTCTTCGTCATCTTGTGTCTTTTCCACTTTTTTTAAATATTTATTTACATCACTCACAAAGAGCGTGAGCGTATTTCTTGAGGGCTCTGTTATGTGCTTCACTGAGACATGGCTGCATGATGGCATACCGGACGCTATCGTGAGTTTAGCCGGCTTCCAGAAAGGAGGGGGAGTCGCTCTTTACGTGAACAACAGATGGTGCAACCCTGGACACATCACAGTGAAAGAACGGGTGCGCAGCCTGGACATTGATCTGTTAGCAGTAAGTCTTCGTCCACATTACTTGCCCAGAGAGTTTTGCCAGGCCATTGTGATGTTGTTTACATTCCTCCTGCTGCTAACGCGTCGCGGGCTGGTGACGTAATCAACTCCGTGACCGTGAGACTACAGACACTGCATCCCAATGCCTTCATATCAATCTCTGGGGACTTTAACCATGTCACCCTGACAACAACACTGCCCACTTTTAAACAGTTTGTGGTCTGTAAAACAAGGGACAACAAGACACTGGATCTGCTGTATGCTAATGTTAAGGGAGCATACAACTCCATAGCTCTCCCCCCCTCTGGGCAGATCAGATCACAACCTGGTCCACCTCAAGCCCCTCTATAAACCTGAAGTCCAGCGGCAACCAGTGATCACCAGAACTGTCCGGAGGTGGTCACAGGAAGCAGAGGAGACTCTCCAGGATTGTTTTGAGGGGACAGACTGGGATGTTCTCTGTGATGCACATGGGGAGGACATTAATGGACTCACAGACTGCATAACAGGATATGTTAATTTTTGCATGGAAAGCGTGATCCCCACCAAGACTGTGAGATGTTAACCCAACAATAAACCCTGGGTGACCAAGGACATCAAGGCATCACTGAACTGGAAGAAGGTGGCCTTCAGGAGTGGAGACAAGGAGGAGATGAAGAAGGTGCAGATAGAACTAAGGGATAAGATCAAGGAGGGCAAGGAGTGTCACAGGAGGACGCTTGAGAGGAAACTCCAGCATAACAACATCAGGGATGTGTCGAGTGGCATGAGAGCCATCACTGGCAATGGAAAAAGACGGACCGGGGGATGGAAGGAGACCTGGATGAGGCCAACGAGTTAAATCGGTTCTTTAACAGGTCTGATGACTTGGCTTCTGCCCACCCTCCCCCCAGCTTCTCCTATGACTTCCCTCCCTCTGCTCCCTCACCTCATAATCTTTCTCCAATGCCTCTGGCCATTCCTTCTTTTGTCCATTCACCTCCACCCCTCTCCCCTTACACCTCTCGCCAGGCTCCCTCACGCCACCATTCACCTCAACACCTCTCCCCCCTTCCCTCATCACCCTCACTCCACCATCTCCCCTCAACGACTTCCCAGGCTCCTGTCCATTCACCTCAGCCCACTTGCCCCCCCTCCCCCATCAGGGCTCTCTATCGGCTCTCCAGGGTCAATCACCATCACTGCTGGGGATGTGAGAAGAGAGTTCAGTCAGAGTTCAGACTACGCCCAGGCAAGGCCCCAGGCCCTGATGGTCTCAGCCCCAGAGTGCTCAAAGGCTGTGCTACTCAGCTGTGTGTGGTTTTTCAACACATCTACAACCTAAGCCTGAGCCTGATGGCGGTCCCTGCTTTGTGGAAAACATCATGCCTTGTTCCTGTCCCCAAGAAAAAGAACCCAAACACCCTCAGTGACTACAGACCAGTGGCTCTGACCTCACATGTCATGAAGTCACTGGAAAGGCTAGTCCTGAAGCACCTACGCTCGCTGGTTGAGCCATCACTAGACCCTCTGCAGTCAGCCCCGCATCAGAGTGGATGACGCCATCATCTTTCTGAAGCACAGGGCTTATACTCACCTGGAAGAGGCAGGCAGCAATGTGAGAGTCATGTTTTTTGACTTCTCCAGTGCTTTTAACAGCATACGACCTGCCCTGCTCAGGACTAAGCTACTGGACATGCAGGTGGATGCTCCACTAGTGGCCTGGATCACCAACTACCTCACAGGTCGGCCACAGTATGTGAGACTGCAGAACATCGTGTCGGACACAATAGTGAGCAGCACGGGGGCTCCTCAGGGAACCATCCTGTATCCTTCCTGTTCACGCTCTTCACCTCAGACTTCAGATACTGCTCACAGTCCTGCCACCTGCAGAAGTTTTCGGAGGACTCTGCTATTGTGGGCTGTATCAGCAGGGGACAGGAGAGTGGTAGACAGTTTTGTGGAATGGTGTGATCTAAATCAACTGCAGCTCAACATCACAAAGACCAAGGAGCTGGTGGTGGACCTTAGGAAACAAAGGACCCAGCCTAAACCAGTCTGCATCAGGGGGATAGAAGTGGACATTGTTGAGGACTACAAGTACCTGGGCGTCCACTTAGACAATAAAATGGACTGGTCTAAGAACACACAGACTCTGTACAAGAAGGGTCAGAGCCGCCTGTTTTTTCTCAGGAGACTCAGATCCTTCAACGTCTGCAGAACCATGCTGCAGATGTTCTATCAGTCGGTGGTGGCCAGCGTCATCTTCTACGCCGTAGTGTGCCGGGGCAGCAGGGTGAAGGCAGCCGACGCTAACAGACTCAACAAGCTCATCAGGAAAGCAGGTTCTGTCCTGGGAGTTGAACTGGAGTCTTTGGTGGAGGTGTCGGAGAGGAGGATGGTGAGGAAACTACTCAGTATTAGGGACAACGCCTCTCATCCCCTGCACGCCACACTGGAGTCATACCAGAGCACCTTCAGCCGTAGACCGAGACCACCGAGGTGCACCACAGAACGCCACACTGGAGTCATACCAGAGCACCTTCAGCCGTAGACTGAGACCACCGAGGTGCACCACAGAACGCCACAGGAGGTCTTTCCTACCAGTGGCCATCAGACTATAGAACTCCTCCCCCTTCTGCAGGAAGGACAGCTGAAAACACTGGACACTGAGGACAACAATAATATCAATATCATGTGCAATACTACTTTTTACATTCTCATGTGCAATATCACTGTTCATTGTATGCAATATTAATGTCCAACATGTGCAATATTACTTCTTTTCTCATCGCATGCAATATTACTTCCTTTTCAGTTTTTTAACTTACTTTACCTTTTTTCTTTAACTTATCTTATTTACTAATTTTACTAAATGTATCTAACTTAATTGTTATTCTTTTAGGCACTGGTGCTAGAAATAGTACTTTTTATGCACTTGTATTTCACTCCTGCTGTCCCTATTTTAGGATTATACATGCTGTACAGTGCCAGAAACAGTTTAAAAAGTCAATTTGACAGTCTTATATGACCTATCACATTCAGACTCTGATGGGGGGGCCAGTACCAGCCCCGGCCCCCACTTTGGCCCCGCCCCTGGCAGACACACATAA
Organism: Adelosebastes latens; assembly: GCA_916700685.1. Lineage (NCBI taxonomy): Eukaryota > Metazoa > Chordata > Actinopteri > Perciformes > Sebastidae > Adelosebastes > Adelosebastes latens. The sequence goes on along the minus strand of CAKAKR010007366.1, from coordinate 14,157 downwards.
GCAGACACACAGACAGACAGACAGACAGACAAAGAGAGAGAGATGGATAGTAAACAGCAGAGGATCAGAAGAAGCAGAGAAATGCGTTTCTGATGTGAACAGCCAGGCTTGAGAAGCTCCGGAACGCATGAAAAAGTCACGGTACGCCAAGGAGTAAAATGAGTAAAATACTGCGTACCGCTACGTACCGGCCCGCTTCGAGCACTGCTCATCTCTCATGACATGTTGAGCCAGGCAGCTAGCCTATAACTGCTTACCGCTAACTCTACACTCCCTCATCTCTCTCCCTCTCCTCCTCACTGTGGCCGCCCGGCACAGAGCCATTGGGCCAGCCCAGTGTCATTAAGTAAAAGAAACGGGCCGATATACCTGTTTTATGGGCCCCTCCAAAAAAAAGAAAAGACATACGTCAGCCCAAAAGGACGTCGGCCCATCGGGAAAATGCCCGGTATGCCAGATGGCCAGTCCAGCCCTGCAGAGAGCTGCCGTTAACGGGCGCGGCTGGTGTCAATGCCTGGCTCCAGGGGTCCTCAGCCAGTCATCTCACCAGCAGCAGCCGGGTTGGCATCCCGGAGGAAGGCAGTGAGAAGCTAGGCGAATCTCCTCGCCACCAGTTTAAACAGTCTTCAGCTGTAAGGTCATCAACTGGGTTTCACCAGCGGAGCTGAGAACCTGACCCTTTGAACGGAGAACTGGTTTAAGTGAGTGCCTCCTGAGACAACAGGGGTGGATCAAACTTGAGGGATCTAACAACCTATATGACCATTGTAATAAAGTTGAAGTCTTTAAGTCTTTTAAGCCCACATCACTGTGCACGTGTTGCTGGCCTCGGGCCTAGGGCTACCTGGACCAGTAGCAAACTCTGTATGTAGAAACAAAGAGGCAGAAACTTTAGCTTGTGTTCAGCTGAACTGCAGGATTTATTCTGCTTCCTCAACATAGGAAATACTTCAACAACTGACTTCCTGAGGTAATCAACAAAATGCTCTCTGTAGTGTCAGGTAAGTTACAGTATCTTCAAGTATAACAGATATTACTATATCTTCAGAAAATACATACATAACCATTGCATCTAAACAAATGGAAAACTGAAGCACTGTGAAATAAACATTATGTTCATAAGTGTCCTTGTTCTTGAATTACATATTGACCAGGAGAACAACAACAAAAAAGCAAATTTGTTCTTATGTGGTTACTGTAACTGCACATAGAACAATAATATACAACCTTACAGTGAGTAACTATTACATTTACCTCTCATTCTACTCCTACTGTTACTCCTTTGTCACATATTCACAAATTAGGCCGACTGTATTTACGTCTCCTTTAACGTCAGTAACAAACAAACACACATATACAGGATATGAAATAGATGCATTACTTTGCATTACTGCACTTTATGTATCTTCAGGTCGATTAACATAACAAAACAAACCTCTTTTGTGTGTTTGATAGCATTTCTATTGTACTGCTTAAGTGACTTTACTCCTTAGCAACAGGCCCGCTAGCCTAGCATGAACATCTCCATTTCAACACTTTACTGACAACCCACTCAACTCTACACATCACACGTTATCTCCAAGGATTCACAACACTCTTATCCCTTATACTGGGGTACAAGCATGTGATTTTGAGGACTATTAACCTTTAGCAAAACCTTTAGAAAACTTTAGCTTGCGTTCAGCTCAACTGCAGGATTTATTCTGCAGAGTTTGTCTCTGAGGGTTTTAAGGCTCCTCCCAGCGCTATGCACACCTAGTGACCTGTTTAAGTGTTGCACTACAATGTAACAAGTGGAGTACAATGAAATTGGCATCAAATCACTATTTAAGACACAATAAAAAATAAAAAAATATATATGTATGGGTATCAGTTTTTAAACACATTTAACATATTATCTTTGCAATGAACTGTACCATAGTCCCATGACATTTTAACATCTTTTTAAATTCCTGTATATACATTTTTAACCCTTTACATATGGTGTGTCTTAAGACCTCTCCACAGTGATGGCTTTCTACGGTGTGCAAAGCGAAAGATTCAGTTATAGATTCTCATTTTAATTGTGTGTTAATCTGATATAATCAACCTTATTCATTATTACCCAGTGGTATTGATCCCTATGATTCTGTTTGTTAAAATCAAAGCAATATTACATGTCATGACACACACACACACACACACACACACACACACACTTATATTGTATTACATACACATACACATACACATACACCACATTAACTCACACACCTCAGTACACACACTCACACCACTTTCAATAAAGATACTGCATACACATTACACTCATCACATGGACGACAGAAAACAGTGAGAATGAGTTGGATCTTTTACTCTCTCCAGGTTTCATTTTTTTTATTTTTTATTTTACTTTTCAGTTAGTGAGTTTTATAAGAATCAATGTAACCTGGTATTAAAGGTTGTAGGGATTAATAAACTCAGAAAAAAAAGTTTGGACATTTGTATTTGGTGAATTATTTCTCTGTTGCTACAATGCTAATGGTCATTGTATTTTACATGGTTGGAAAGCCTGTTTATTTACCTTCACAATGATGTCCAACTTAGGGACTTAAGGATCATGCATTTGTGGGATGAGCAGCACAGCTGATTATGTGGGGAGCACCCAAGTAAAATTTGCCAAAATGCTCTGCCAATGGTAAACAGTGTATTCTCCTGTTGGTACTGACTCTTGTTTTGAGTTGTTTGGTGGATTGGATGATTGAACTCTCTATCAGTAACAAGGAACAAACAAGACATATTGGCTATTTTACACTTTATTCATTTAATCCACCATCAGGAGCCTCAGTAGCGGTGGAAGATCCATATGCAGCCACAACAGCCTGGCACCTCCTCCTCATGCTGGTCACCAACCTGGTCACACGTTGCTGTGGGATGGCGTTCCATTCCTCAACCACGATTCGTTGCAGGTAAATAAACAGGCTTTCCAACGATGTAAAATACAATGCCAATTAGCATTGTAACAACAGAGAAATAATCCACCAAACACTAATTTCCAAACTTTTTTTCTGAGTTTAGTAAAAGTGTACACTCTTTAAGATGAACTTGACCAGTTGATGAAAAGAGAAAAATGAAAAAAACTGAAGGCTTTGGGAGGTGTCTGAGCTGCATTGATGGTGTCCGAAAGGAGGGTTACATTGCATTCTGCTTTGGGGTACCTCGGTGGGTAAGGACACCTCCATCTCAAAGGGTCAAAATTAAATGATTTACTTCCATTTATATTGTTTTGTTCCATTTATTTCTTATTCTACCATCTATCTTGTTTTTGTATAAGAATGAAGATTCACTTTGGATTAAGTTTAAAATTTAGTGTGTAATGTCATTTAATCCAATGTGTTGGGTTATATTTGAAACTTGATCAGGTAAATCACCCTACATCACCCTGAAGATGATCGGTTTGGACGGATGGGACAATATGGGTTTTCCCTCTAATGTCATCTGAGGTTTTACCTTTGTCCTGTCCAGATAGAGTAGTTAGCACATCTGGTCTTTTTGCTCCATCTCCTGTAAAATTGAGGTGTTTTTGGCCAGTTGTCAGTAGGTGCATGTGACCTGCGACCTCAGTCAAAAAGCTCTCTAACCCTTTATAGGGTTAGGGAGGTCTACAGGTTATTTTCCTTGGGAGGCCTTAATTGGCTTGAAGACGGAACTCGTAGGTCATTGCTAGAGGTTACGGGTGAGCCTTTTAATAATCATGTATCATTCATGGTTTATTATCATCATTATATGCAACTAAAATAATACTTAACAAATGCCTACATGGAAGGTGATTATGAAAGGGTTTTCATCATGTGTTTTTTATGTTATTCCACTGTTCCATCTGACATACAGTGTAAACATCACGATATGTGACTTTTGACTGTTTGAATTAGTCATTACTGCGTGAAGTGGATCAACCCTGACAGCTCTCTGGTGCCTAGTTGCTAAATGAATAGGTCACACTGGGGGGTAATTAGTGTTGATCTGTTGATCAAAAAGGAGGGGTTGTGATGGAATTTTCTATCTATTCCTCTTGCCTTGGTTGGGAGGTCAGAGTGTCCCTCGTGTTGACATCACTGGGTTGGATTCCTGTCTAGGGGTGCCACCGTTGTCTGTACAGCTGTGTCTGCAGTAGGGGCCGTGGAGCCAGTCGCCGGGGCAACCAGGGTCACAGAGATCAGTAAGTCAAAACATGATGAGGATAAAACACTGAGCACCAGGGCGAGAGGGCCGAGTTGTGAGGCCTTCACCCAGAGAACACATCACTGGTGGAGACCTGACAATTGCTCCTTGATCAAGCTTCAATAATAATAATAATACAGCTCCTTTGTATTTGTTACAACTATATTGACTTTACTTCTATTAAGTGATGTTTTGTTGCATTTGCTCTTCCCCAAACTTTTTCTTGCTTTGAACCTAAACACTGCCTGAGTCACCGACGCACCACAGCATGACGAAGGCAAGAGCGAGGAGAGCAGTCCCTAGTAGGTCTCCGAGGGCTGTGAGGTAAGGTATTGCGTAGCTGTCGGGGTCTTTACCCCTCCGCCATAGACAGTGGACCATGCAGTCGGCTACACACAGCAGGGAAAAGACCTAGGAGACAGACACGAGTGATATTGTGGCCCTGTTCAGACCTGGCATTAACATGAGTCCTCAGTGATCGCATCACAAGTGGACAGCGTCTGTTCACACCTGGCATTAGAATGCGTCTCCACATGTGTCTCCAGTGACCACTTGTGATCCGATCTCACTTCCCCGCTCTGTATGCCAATAAACACGTAGTAAACACACGGCTGATACAGCAGACGTTGTGACGTAATACTACAGGAACGTCAGTAGTAATATCCTACATATTCACATGTGGAGACTCATTCTAATGCCAGGTGTGAACAGAGGACGCATGTTAATAACAGGTGTGAACAGGGCCTCCGACACAGTGACAAAGTGACAATGTATGCAGATGAAAAGTGACCACACATCTGACTCACCTGAATCAGGGAAGCAGACAAGAAGGCGACAGTCAGGAGAGGACTGGGCAGAGTCTGGCCTCCTTTCATCAGGTGGATAGTGTGTAAGAAGACGAGCTGACCAGGGATCACCAAGAGAAGCAGAACCTGAGCAGATCGATGGTTTGCTCCTGCCATGACAAAGCTCAACATCAGATTGTGTGTGAGGTATGTGTATTAGGTGTAGTGTGGCAAGCCGTTTTAACATTTAATAGCTCAGCTTGACTATCCAGAATTAATATGTCCACAGATGTCCACAATTGCATTTTGACTAGTCGTAATAACATCGTGACTAGTCAGAGTTCTTATTCCAGATATCTATAACGTCATTGTGACTAGTCAGAGTTCTTATTCCAGATATCTATAACGTCATTGTGACTAGTCAGAGTTCTTATTCCAGATATCTATAACGTCATTGTGACTAGTCAGAGTTCTTATTCCAGATATCTATAACGTCATTGTGACTAGTCCAAACGACAGTTAGAGATATCTGTAGGTCAGTTCTGACTATCCTAAATAACAGTTACAGATATCTCAAACATCATTATGACTAGTCAGAGTTGTTGTCATGACGTTGCTCATCAAGGCTTCCCATTGGATATCGGCCCATCACAGCATCTGAACAGTGTCAGCAGAAGCTTTTGCTGACTTGGATAGTTCGGTAAAGTGTGAAAGATATTGACAGATTCAAACTTCCTGGATCAATAACTCATCAGAGAAACATAGTTAAAACACCAACGAGGGCTCTTTCTAACCGTAGTGAGGTAGACAACGAGCTACAAGCTCATCTTAATCACAACCAGCCTTTAGTCCTCCGAGCTGGACACATAACATCGGTCTCTATGTGCAGCCGGCTGTGAGATGAGTGGTTCAGGGACCGCTGTGGATCAGAGATCCCCCCCCTTCTGACGAAATTACAGATATCTGCAACGTCATTTCACCTCGTCACAACTCTAATTCTAGATATCTGTAATTACATTCTGACTATCCCTAACTCCAGTTAGAGATATCTACAAAGTCATTCTGACTTGTCATAATTTAATTTAAGAAATCTAAACATGACAATGTAGATATCTACAATTGAGGGGAATTAAATTTTTCTTGAACTGGAATTATGACTAGTCATAATTCAGTTGCAGACATCCATTATTCACATTACGGATATCTGATACTGAACGGTGGATATCTGTAATGACAAACCCCATACACATGACTGGCAAAAGTAGTTTGAATCTTACTAATCATAATGTAATTACGGATATCTAAAATTAGAGTTTGCCTATAGTCAGAATAGAATGAGGGATATCCTGAATTAGAGTTTTGACTAGGCGACATTGCAGATATCTCTAATGAATATCCTGTCTAGCAATTAAATGTTAAAACAGCTTGCCATAGGTGTAATGCAAGGTGAAGGGGCATGCTTTGACCATTTGATCTTTACCTGAACCAAAGAACGTGCGACAAGGGCTGTAGCAGCCCTTACGGTCTTCAGGAACCACTCCAGGTGAGTAATTCAAATGCAGATTAGTAGAAATACGACTGGACTGTATGGAAATTAGGTTTCCTCCAATACCTGAATAGGAAAGATAAGATGAAGAGAAACTGTATCAGATGTCACACGTCTCCCTGTGGAGAAACAAAAGGAGTTATACAACTTTTTTTCATATATGCAGTAGAGTGGAGGCTGGTCTATAGAGGCAGAGGTACTATGGAGGTACTTTAGGGCCCTAATAAGTGTCTTGAAGTGAGGAAATGACTATGGATCTATTCGAGAGTCTGGAGGTGGTGGCGAGTACGGTGAGGCCAGGGATTGAATGTGGCATTGGAAAAATAGCTAAATAATCTGAGACGTGACGTAACTTAAGGATTCATCCATGACTCTATTGATTGAAATGGTTTTTTTAGATCTTAATTTCCACAAAAAGTAGCCCATAAATTCCCTTTCAAAGGAGGACAACTCACCATTTATGACTGGAGCATAAACTATGATTCCTGCCAGATTTGGATCTGACACAGTTTTGTCCAGAATAAGTCCTCCAAAACTAAAAGAAAGACAGCAAAAAAAAACCAACTTAAATCTTCCGTGTAAAAACCTGTATTTTGACATGCAGTGATGGGAGGGAGATAATTAGTGTTTTATCTTAAAACTCAAGGCCTGGACCTTTTAAAGAGGACCTATTATGCTTTTGTGCTTTTCCCCCTTTCCTTTAGTGTGTTATATAGTTTTTTTGTGCATGTAAAAAGTCTGCAAAGTTACAAAGCCTAAAGTCCACGGCAAAGGCACAACCTGAAACGCCTTGCTTTAAGTCCTGCCTTTTCTTCCGCAACGTGGTGAGGTCACCAAGTAACACATTTATATACCTGTTAGTTTGGCACTCCCTCAAACAAAGCTAGTTCGAGCGGAGCTGGAGCGGAGTCTGAATAGTTGGTTCAGTGTAGGAGCTAGGGGCAGGAGCTCAAACAGAGCGTTTCAGACAGAGGGTGAAAAGAGGAGCTGCAGCACAGCCGGTATGAGAAAGATAATGCATTTTTCGAGAATTAAAGCATGTCAAGTATGCACCTGAAAATGAGCATAATAGGTCCTCCTTAATGCCAAGGAAAATGTTAAAAACAAATTATTATTATTATTTTTTTTTAAGTTTATAAACTTAAAAATCGACACCACAGCTAAATGTATAAAGTTCCTGGAGTCTTGAATACATGTGCATGCTTCAGTCAAGACTGATGTGAGTACCTGCTGATGACCATCGCTGTAATGATCGGTTCCCAGCCTGTGCGGAGCAGGATGTGACTGGCTGGATGTTTGGAGGAGATGACCACCCACAGAGGAATCAGGCATAAAAATAAAAGATCCACCAGATACAACACATAGGGATACAAGTCTGTCAAGAGAAAAGGTCATTATTTACACCTTTATTTTCAACCAGGAATCAGTCTAAAACTGTGTTGGGTTTCTGATTGTTATGGATGTGTCAATTCCAGGATTAGCAGTACCATCTGTTGGCCAAAAGTGAAAATTACATGACCTCTGACTCGTGGAGCGACCAATATCCTTGTCTCTCTTTACCTATGAGGGAGTAGAACCACTGACTGAAGCAGGCCAGCAAGGCCAGAGAGATGAGATCCCCAAAGCTGGCAGCCATGGGCGTGGCTACGTTGTCAGGGTTGATTCCTATCCGCTTGGAGCCAATGATCACTCCCACCATAATGATACCTAAAGAGAGTTAAAGACAAGGTAAAGCTTTTAATCTATGAGGTGACATGGCATCAGTCATGAGGGCATTCATTCTGTCGTAAAGAACTGATAAACCTACTTAAATTTCAACCTGAAAGAAACTAGAATGGCCTCTTAATTACATTATAATTGCTCCTCGATTTTAATTATAAAGAAAAATAAAGGTGATGTACGGGGTAAAGTGAAAGGAAAGGGGGGCCTAGACGCACTCTCTCTTGTGCATCCGGCCCATAATTCCTAGCTACACATGTGCCTCTGTGGCACTGAAATTCAAATTGTGGGTTGATCAGAAGACCTTCTGCAACCAAAGGTAATAAACCCAGTGCAGAATTGATTTATATCTCCAAGATGTGCCTTGCCACAGTCCCTCTGTTCATACTCCCATTTCTAGAATCATTTCTACCATGGAGAGCAGCTCACTTAACTAAAGAAGAAGACAATTTCCTGAGAAGTGTGTTTTTTCCAGACATTTAGGAGTCTTTGCTAAGAAAATAGGTCATAGAATAACTGTGAGGGGGCTTAAAAAAGAAAGAAAGAATGAATTGGTTGTAGCATTATGCAGAAACTGCAGTGAATGATGGCAGGATGTATGGAGCTGGCCCCAAACAGAGCAAGGATAAAATGGATTTCACAGAAACACAGGAGTTGTGGAAGTGAAACTCTTAAAATGATATAGAAATATTTTAACCAATGATAAGGAATATTGATCATATAACCTTATTGAAAAGCATATAATCACTGTTACTGTTATGATGTTTTGTAGCCCTTAGTGATGTCCCCGCATGACCCTGGCTTTCTCCTGCAGTTGTTTGTGAACCACCATCTAAATGATGGCGTCTAAATGAGCTATTGTATAACTTGATAAGCCTGGAAAAGTTCCTAATTCCCCCAGTGTCTTGTTTAATCGGAATAACAGCTGATAATCAAATGGACAGACAACAGGTGGCAATTATTTTTAAAAAATCGACACTGGAAAGCCCTGTACATACCGGAGACAGATGGGGTGAATAAATATCCTTTGTGATTACGAGCCCTAACCTCTAATTACCGGACACCAATATAACCAAGACAACTGTGGAATATTATCAAAGAAGGAGGGGCAATCCCCTCAGCATTGTATATAAGGCTGTGTTCTAGACCCCGTAGTCAGTCTGTTCCGGGCCAGGCTCGGGTTTTGTTGTGTTTCCTGCTCCAACTGAACACAATAAAAACTCTGCTTTTTGCATCAGACTTGGACCGTCTCTAGAGAGTTATTTGAGTATCCTGTGTTGACTTTTTGATATCTTGAACATTGAATTTTTGAAGATAGTTGATCAGGATTCCCAGACACCTTTGGCCCAAGGTCTGAGACACTCTGCTTCTACAGAGTCAGCACCCTGTAAATGTATAATCAATCTATGAATATTTTAAGGTACAGTTTCTAGGATTTGGCGGCATCTAGTGATGTGGTTGCAGATTGCAACCAACTCAGTACTCCTCCGCTCACTCCTCCCTTTCCAAGACTGTGGTCACGTGAGCCACCAATTGCAAACGCCGTTTGCTTCGCTCAGAGGCCATCCATACCATAATAACACTACTTTAGGAGCAACGGAAGTCAGACGGCGGCTGGCGGTACCACGGCTTTGCACTCTGCGGCTCACGTTACTGCAGTTTCACAAGCGTGTCGGAGAACTACGGTGGCCTTCAGGTAATGTAAAAACACAAAAGTTTCTCTCTGTTTTGTCCGTTCTGGGCTACTGTAGAAACATGGCAGAGCAACATGGCGGACTCCATGAAGAGGACGATTCTTACAGCCCGGACACACCAGGAATGTCAGGAGCGCGTGGCGGCTGCGTTACCTGTTGTATTTTATTTCGGCGTCCCTGTGAACAGGTTAGAGCAGCCACACTGCCCACGTGTGACGCGCGTCACAGCTGCGTCTCTTCTAGAGAATAGAGGTCTTGCCTATTTTTGACGCATGCCAGGCGGTTCACAGCAACAACAGACAGTGAAGGTGATCTATTGACTGTATATTAACATCATATCAGCAAAATGACTACAGTTTCGATGTCTATCTGTAGAATATGTTACGGAGATGAAAAAAGGTAAAGACTTAATTTTAAATCATCACTTCCTGCTTTCATTTCATAATAATAATAATAATAATAAAAAATTGGACTTATATAGCGCCTTTCAAGAAACCCAAGGACGCTTTACAAAGAGGGCACACAAAATCATACATAGAATAAAAGCCCTCAAGCGTTTTTTCTATGGACAGAATTCCTTCATTTGTTACACAAAGCTTTTATTCTGAAATATGAGCAGTCAGTGCTGTGGAACATGCAGTGACTTGGAGAGCTCCATGAATTGATAAAGTATGGGGTTTAAATCAACACTTCCTGCTTTCATTTCGAAATAAAAGCCCTCAAGCGTTTTTTCTGTGGACAGAATTCCTTCATTTGTTAACACGAGGCTTTTATTCTGAAATATGTGCCGGACAGTGTTCTAGAACATGCAGTAACTTGGAGAGCTCCATAAATGAATATAGTACAGAGTTTTAATTGTGGATTATTACTATTATATACAAATTACCACACGTTTCTTAGCCTTTCTCGGTCTAAAATAAATATAAATTATATTTATAATGAAATGAAATGGCCATTGAAAGGCAAACTCTATGTAGAAAGAAAGAGCTGACAGCAGCAGCTGCAGCAGCAGACACGCAGCTGAAATGCAGCTGGTGTGAACGCCTGACGCGTGTATCATGCAGCCACCACGCTACGCAGCCGACACGCTACGCAGCCGCCACGCTACGCAGCCGCCACACGCTCCTGACGTTCCTAGTGTGTCTGGGCTGTTAGTTTCAGTTGATGAATGTAGTTAGGAATATTATAGTCCATTTCTGCTAATATATCCCCATAAATCCTACACACAAGCCCTTTAAACTTAAGTGATTCCTGAGGTGTAGGGATGCACCGATCCGACTTTCTTTTAGTCCCGATAGCGATAGCGATACCTGGGCTTTGGGGATCGGCCGATACCAAGTACTGATCCGATACCAGTGTTTAATTAATAAACTGTATGCCTCACTGTGTGGAAGAGACTGGGATCGTTCTTTTATTTGTAAGACAACATCAGGCTGGACTTAAACGTTGATTTACTAACTTTGTAAAACAAAATGTGACCAATAAATACATGGATATACATTTATTGAATTGTTCTTTATTATTGGGATGGTGGATTGTGCACCAGCAACTTGGTAAGAGAGCTTCAGAATTAACAGGAATTACAATTCAAGTGTAAACCTTATTATTGCAGCAACAAATTGGTCAAAACTTAAACAGGAATAAGAATTCCATAGGCCTATATGATGTATATAGTATATAAACATACAATTTAGTTGAATAGATCGGGGGCTGCACGGTGGTGCAGTGGTTAGCGCTGTCGCCTCACAGCCAGAGGGCTCCTTCTGTGTGGAGTCTGCATGTTCTCCCCGTGTTAGCGTGGGTTCTCTCCGGGTGGTCAGGTTTCCTCCCACAGTCCAAAGACATGCAGGTACATGTTGTCTCTAAATGTCCCGTAGGTGTTAATGTGAGTGTGAATGGTTGTCTGTCTCTATGTGTCAGCCCTGTGGTAGTCTGGAGACCTGGCCAGGGTGTACCCCGTCTTCGCCCCCCACCGCGACTCCGAATGGGATAAGCGGTTACAGAAAATGGATGTGGATGGATGGATGAGTGTGATGCACCTGGTTGTGCAGGTTGTGTTGTTACCTTGCAACAATGAAGCCACGAAGGCGGTAGAAACACTGGTTGAACACAGGAGCATTACATGATGTAAGGGCATCTCTCCTTCTGCCATCCAGCCCAACACAGTCGCCATTAACGAGGCTAACAGGCCGAGCACTGTGGCTTGTAGCTGTAATATGAGGGTGATAGTAAGAAATGTCCACAAGTCATTATCGATCACAACAAAATTATGCAGATAAACAGGTAATGATATAGAAATGGTAAATTGGAAGATAAAAAACACACAATTTGATCACAAATGAAAATAATGTACCTGCTTGAGCGCCAGGTTCCCAACGATCAACATCCACTTTTCTCTGGCAGGTTCCATTTTTCCTGCATTCACCTGACAACAGCAAATATGTTTTATTAACTCATTAAAACGTGGGCAAACTCAATTTGCTGATCATGTGACATGATTGAAAGCAGCAGCACATATTAGAAAAATGTGCATTAAAGACTGCAATAATTATAATCTATAACAG
>CAKAKR010007359.1:0-18908 GCA_916700685.1 Adelosebastes latens | reverse complement strand
TAGTGTACTGTTTAGCTGTAAAATGAGAAAATTTGTGACCCGGCAGCCATGTTGAGATCAGTTGAGGAAATACCAAGCACCGCCCACCAGCCGGAGCAAACGTTCTCATTTTACAGCTAAACAGTACACTACAAGATGTTTCTGAAAACATTTTATGCAACAAATAGGCATTACAGTAACAGAATATTGATTCATATTTGATCAGCGCTGCCTAGTTTGACCGTTTGATCGGAGTTTGTGTGTGATTGACAGCTGCCTCCATTGAATGAACAGCCAATATGAACGCTCTCTCTCTTTCTGAAATGACCTGTGATTGGCCAAAGTCTCCCATCACAGTCTAGATTTTTTTAAAGCCTGAAAACAGAGCCATGAGGAGGTTCAGAAGTCTCTCTGAGAACACTTGAATTACAATATGCTGAAAGGATATTATGGAATTTTTTGCCCAATGATGCCAAAAATATTCTGCCTACTGCCACTTTAATCTGTGTTAAAGGTCATGCAGCTACAGTACATACAGTACTTTAGTATTGCACATTACTGACATAATTCATCACTATTATTAACCCTTAAAACTCACTCCTCCAGCTTGTTCCTGTGTGGAATAAGTTGGTTAAAAGAGGAATTGTGTTTTTTTTACTTTCTAATTGGTTCAAAAGTGGAAGTTCGATGACAGGAAAAGCTTGACTTTCAGAAGAAACCACATTTTTCCATATAAATATATATTTATACTAACACAAACTGACACTTGACTCTGATTTAACTCCCAGGCTGCCACCTGCAGCAGCAGCAGCAGCAGGAGGCTTAATGGCCATCCAGAGCATTAATTAGCTTACCTTGAAAGATCCATATTAACATCAACGTGGCTCGAAGTCTCTTCTTTATCTCCATGGCACAACATCCACCAGCTGCTCCAACTCTTTAAAGTTCACTCCAAAAACACTTCTTGTCTTCACTCCTCAACTACTGCTGCTTAATTGTCTTCAGGTAGTAATTAACTGTCCGCAGAGACACAGTAAAGCAGCGAGGCTTCGTCTGCCAGTAGTAGTAGAGCTGCCTCTCCTCTTCCCATCCCATCTACTGTACTGACAGCAGCAAGCATCGCAGAGCGCACAGCCTTCTGCACTTTACAGACCTGCAGGAAGATTATTAACAAATAGAAAGAAGCATTCAGGTTTTTCTTTTCCTTTCTGTGTTGAATCCAACCTGCTTCACTTGTGTTGCTTCTTGAGTGCGTGTCGCTCCTCCTCGTCCTGATCTAAACTGTATAGGAGCTTATATCAACCTGAGCTGCTCGGTGGCGCCCCCTTATGGAAGTTTTTATTGGACTTTATTAGTTGTAACCCACAGAAGACATTCCACAAATGTGTACCATGATCTGCAAATATTTCACTATCCACAAACATGTATTTTTGTATTTGTGTTGTTTAAAGTCACATCCACCAAAATACAGGGCTATTTGCAAATACGCATAACTTACTCTGTAAATACGTATTTTAAGGTTTACATGTAAAGTGATTTCTACACATTTGTGCATCTATTTCGCATTTGCAGATCGCTTCCTGTGGATTTATGACATTTGCGAAAGCACAAGTGGAAAATGATATTGCACAGTATGAATTACACCTGAGAAGTACTGATAGACAGTTGGTGTACAGTAAAGTGCAGTTCATTTAATTTAAAAGTAGAATGCATTGTTTCTTTGATTGATTTTGTCTTGAATACAGTGAATAATGTGAGTACAAAACTCTCTAAGTCACATCAGTCATGTAAAAACCCTCGAGGGAATAGGCCTATTCTTTAAGTGTAGGTATAACCTAAATATTAGTGCTGTCAATCGATTAAAATACTTAATCGAAAATTAATCCCACAGTTTGTTATCTGTTCAAAATGTACCTTAAAGGGAGATTTGTCAAGTATTTAATACTCTTATCAACATTGGAGTGGACAAATATGCTTGCTTTATGCAAATGTATGTATATATTTATTACTGGAAATCAATTAACAACACAAAACAATGACAAATATTGTCCAGAAACCCTCACAGGTACTGCATTTAGCATAAAATAATATGCTCAAATCATAACATGGCAAACTGCAGCCCAACAGGCAACAACAGCTGTCAGTGTGTCAGTGTACTGACTTGACTATGACTTGCCGCAAAACTGCATGTGATTATCATAAAGTGGGCATGTCTGTTAAGGGGAGACTCGCTGGTACCCATAGAACCCATTTTCATTCACATATCTGGAGGTCAAAGGTCAAGGGCATGGCCACTTTGAAAATGGCCATGCCAGTTTCAGATTTCGTAAAATAAGTAAACCAAAATAGAAACTAATATTTTGCATAGTATTGAGAGTAATATTGGCAATAATATTGAAAAACTAATTCAAAAAAAGTAATAATGCACATGATATGAGATTATTGTTGGATTTACTGTACAGGCAAATATTGCATTTTATCTGCAAACATTAAAATAATGAATTGAATGAACAACTCCATCAGAACAGCTCACATATACACTTAGTTCTATAGAAATGTAATGTCAACTCAATTATCATGCATTACCTGAGATATTACAAAGTCTAATTCAGAGCAGAGTCACAGGAACACGGCGTGCAGCCACTTAAACAAGAGAACAGGAGCTGCTGAGGGATTTTACATTGTAATGTCAGTCTCAGGTCCCGACTCGGCTCACAATAAATGGGTCGTCAGGTGAAATATTAATGCAGGTGGGTCGATGTGTTGTATTTTTAATGGAATATAATGGACTTTTTTTACATGATATTAAAGCTTCACATGTTTTCCGAGAGCAGGCTGCACCTCTGCATGCACTTAAGTTCACAATCAGACACCATGTAGCCACGAACCCTCATTCAAACACATGGAGACGTACATTGTATGAAGGTGCTGTGTTGTTCTTTTTTCTTTGCTTTAATAGAGTTACTGTCTGATTTATTTATGTCACCCTTGTATTGTGGAACCTGCCGTCTTCTTCTATTGTTGTCAGATTGTAAAGTTAGACCTGGAGAAGTTTTTATTGAAAACAATGTGGAAGTCAAATGTGACTCAGTATCTCTCAGTCTAATGAGTCATGAAACCTTTTATGAATTATACTTAAAACGTGTCAAAATATCTACAAAGGTCAGGGCGGTAACGCTTTATATTACAGGCCACAAATTAAAGTGTAATTATTTAGCAAATAAGGATATTAATAAAATACTTAGTGGGTGCCTATACTGGGACAAAGACCAAGACAAGACCTCAGGGAATAAGGGAGTAACAACTTTGTGTTTAAGAGGAAGTTACATTCACATATCTGGAGGTCAGAGGTCAAGGGACCCCTTTGCAAGTTTTTCCTCGCCAACATTATGCGTAAGTTTGGAGTTTTATTTAACCTCCTTTACGTCGACCTTGTATGGCATGGTTTGTACCAATGGATTCCATAGGTTTTTCTAGTTTCATATGATACCAGCATTTTCACTCTAGCTTTAATAACGCGTTATTATCGCGTTTACTTTGACAGCCTTAGTTAATATGAAACCTGCATGTACTCTCCATGCAGTGCTATAATGTCCACACATACAAGTCCAGGAAAAGAGGGCCTCTCTGTGCTCCTAACAGCACATTTGGCTTCCATTAGCTGAGGGGCAAGAATGAGAAAAACAAATACAGTCTTCAACTATACCAAAAGAATGAATGATAACTTTAAAGATTACATCTACAGGTGCAAAACAAATATGCCAAAAGTGCACAAAATATATATGAATGTTTATTCATATAACCTGAATAATGGAAGCGCAATAGACTCACTCTTGAGCCTGAAGACACCTGACTGTTTTTATTTATTTAAGAGTAAAGTTTTTGGAGCAGTTCTTGTTTGTAGTTATAAAACTAATACATTTGTTTAACAGCAAGCTGTACAGGTCGCCTGTTTGTCCCCTACAAATGCTGTATTTCTTATCAAAACATGCCTTTTACATCTATATTTGTGTGTGAAAAATGTGTAAATCTTGAACACGTGTACATTAGAAATTTAATGTCACTGCCAGGTGTGAATAATTGATTGCTTAAGTGTGAAAGAAGCAGCGATACGAAACTGCACAGCTTGCATGTTGAGGCCTTTCCGACCCCGTTCGCCATTCTACGTTTTCAGTAGGTCAGGTAGATTTTATAAAATGAAATCAGCAGAAACGTTACAGGCCACTTCACCAGCCAACTTTTCGTGCAAGTGTGCACATGATTTACGGCTGCACAAAAGAGATGCGAAATGTCTCTGTGGTAGATTTCTTCAGTATCTCTGATTTGTGTCACTTTCAGCTTGAGGAAAAACACTCCCTGCAGTTTTCTTGAATACATTCATTGTTAAAGTTGGCGGAGATACTGTTATCTCGCTGCCAGCTGGTGGAAGATGAGCTTATAGCCTTGACAGTCTACTTCTAGATAGCATGACTGGACTTCTTTGTAGACCATTTCCTCCTCTTTGCACTTTGCTCTACTGTATTTCACAGTGTCTGAAGACATCAAAATGATGGATTACTGGTTCAGATTTATTGATTCTTTTGTGCCATCTAGTGGTCAACACCTGAAGAGCTGGTTCTCTCCCTGCTTTTTTATTTTTAGGAGCTGCAGGTAAAACACAGCAAACAGGTCAGCCGTCCCTTACAGGGCTGATTCAGATTGACAGACAATCATTCACACTCATGCTTGCGTACCTGTCGGCAGCTTTAGTATTCTCTCTTGACCTGCGTGGCTTTGGACAGTCAGGGGGAGGAAACACCCAGAGGAAATCCATGTGAAAGCATGAAAACACGCAATGTCCTCTTAGAAAAGGCCACAGCAGGGAATCAAGCCTGTCTTGTTATTGTTAATTGACAGGCACCATGTTTACAGAGGGTTTAAAATGAGATGTCTTTTATTGCATACTGAGGTGGTTGGATCTTTTATTTTCATGGAAAAGTCATGTTATTAGGCTTTGAACAGTTATTGCTGCAGCTTTTTAAAGGATAATGCTGCCATAATTATATTTTTTTCACTGCCAACCAAATCCCAAAAACAACAATACATAATAATGTATAATGTATATATTGTAATAATGTCTCTCAATACACCCTGTCTGTGTCACCCAGCCCCGAGCCTCTTTGTTCCCACAGAAAATACCAACAGTTTTCCAGAATTACTTCTGTTTAAAATGAGTAACACCAAGTATTTATAGTCTGACTCTCAAAATCAGGTCCATAACTAACATTTTATCAACTTGCACCTTTATGGGAAATTATGAGGCTGAGGGTGGAATTGCTGATGTTAATTTAGACTTCCTTGTGTAATGGTGACTGGATCCCTTATCTCCATGAAAAGTCTCATTATTTGGCATTATTAGCTCCAGGACGCAACCTGCCAAAATAATAAATAAATATAAAAATAAACAAGTCCTTAAATGTAGCAAAAATAATTAATTCATTGATAAAATATGTCATAAATTGATATTTCGGCTTTAATTTACTTCTTTATTTATTTACCTTTGTATTATCTATTAATCCTGTTAATTCCTCTATATATGATAAATTAAATAAATAAATAAATAAAAGGTCAAATTAAATAGAAGAGTAGATAGATAGGGGAATTAATAGATATCAATTAATTAATGCCTGAATTTATTTTTAATATTATTTTTGGCACATTTAATGGCATATTTATTTATCGAGTCATTTATTTATTCTTTTTTTTATTTTGGCAGGTTCCGTCCTCCATATATCGTTGCCACTCGTCTCTGGTGGCTCCACATCACAAACTTTTGTTGTGCAGCCAATCAGTGTTGCAACCAACATAACTTTTGTTTCAATTATAATGTTTCTAAAAATACTGAAGAGGTCAAAACTCCAGCATAAACTCGTAGTATAAAGAAACAACTTATTATACAATGTGGCAATAAAGTTGTTCTTTATACAAGTTCATGCTGATGTTTTGACTTCTTCAGACTTCTCCATGCACACGTTGTTCCTACAATGTTTCCAACAAGCCTGTTAGTCTTCAGCCATGCTAGTGGCTCTGTGAAGTTGCACTTTGACAAAGTGGTGCTTCAAGCTAATTGCTAACATGCTCACAATGCTAACATGCTGATGTTAAGCAGGTATAATGTTAAACATGGTCCTCCCATCTTAGCTAAGCATGTTAGCATGCTAATATTTGCTAATAGCACTGAACACAAAGCACAGCTGAGGCTGATGGGAAAGTCATTCGTTTGCAGGTATTTGTTCAAAAAAAGTATTGGACAAATTAAAATGTTGACCTGATGACGCTATACATGAAAAGTCAAGTCACCTGTAACAGTTGTTACAATTCATCCTGAGGGGGACACAAATGTGTGTGCAGCATTTCATGGCAATCCATCAAATAGTTGTTATAATATAGATATTTCAATCTGGTAAATGCTGCATCTATGGCTAAAAATACCAAATATAATATTGTATAAAATGAGGCACAACACATCTACAGTGTTTCCATCTGATTTAACAGTGCAACTATACAGTGTAAAGCAAAGCAAAGTGCTGTCTTAGCTTTGAACATTTCACTTTGTGCACAGTGAGCATCCAGTAAGCAGCTTCAATAAAGTGTTGAAACAAGCAGAAACATTTTCTGTTTGTGATACTGACATAGAGAGAGGGAAATGTGTCTTTTAATGTGAAAATCAAGGGGAAAATTATAAGCGTTTAAGAGTCTAATTAATATTTCTAGAACATTTTATGCTCCACATTAACACAGGACTTCAAAAAGACGACGTTAGAGCAAATACGGTGACGGAAGTGCTTTCTGAATCCATGCAAAATCTAATTTACAGTACAGTTTAATGTCTTTGACCTATTCTGTCATGCTGTGTCATATTATTTGCGTGTCACGCCTAAATTTGGAGTTCCTTTACCAAATAAGATTTTGGCAACACATGTTGTATTTTGTACATTTCCGTGAAACAGTGTTGGCCTAGTTTGCTGATAGAGTTTTCATTGATAAGTGCATTTCTGACAAACTCCCCTCACCACGTTGCCACTTCTTTTGAAAAAGCATGAATAAAGGTAATCATAATGATTTTTTTTGAAGGATGTGAACAATTGCAAAGGTTGACATTTGGAACATTAAAATCCACCTACACCAAATCTGAGCAAATGCAGTGACCTCAGTGACCTCTTCAATAAATCATGTCTGCTGGTGAGCACAGCAGCCAGGCCTGGCACTTTTAATTCATCCTGCGTGCGAAACCTTTGACGCCTACTCACATTAAAACCACCAGTGGCATGAAAGTATAATAATAAAAATAGTAAATTAGAGAATTCAAAATGCCAAACAAGTAAAAGCATAAATAATTTCTGTCATCACTGCATATCTTTTAAATTAATTCTCATTCTCTGACACGAAAAACCTTGTGCTGGAAATATTAATGTTTATAGGTGTCAGGAGTTTGAAGGATCCTCACTGTGAAATCAGAGCTATTAGTTTGCCGTGGACATTGACTGCTTCCTTCCTGTATTTTCCATTAAAAATGTAGGAGTCACACTGACACGCTTGTGCAGCAGGAAGACTCACAGCAGAGCGCTGACAGCCGGGGCCGGTAAATAATCTCAGAGGCAGTTTGTGTGTGAGTGAGGCTGGATGTCTGCCACGTGTCTGGTGATATGAGAGCCCTCTGTGCGACGGGCCTTCTGTCATTTATCACTCTTTACCGTCATTACAGAGGAGATTAGATTTGGACAGGCATAAGGAATATGTGGATGACCTTGTCTTGTTATGAGATAATGCAATTCTGCTTGTGCTGCACAATAACGCTCGTCGTGAACAGCTCTCCATGGGTTTGAATCTGCAACATTATTTTCAGTCAGAAGTAAACATCAATCCTCGCAGGCTGCTGTGTAATATAACTCAGCAAGATCATCAGCTGTGACTCGGCACCGTCTTCGTCCTGTTTCTCTTCAGAGGCTTTGATTCTGATTTCATTCTTAATTGCCAATTTGCTTCACGCCAGCATTGCATCTGTTTTATGCTCCCCACATGATTCTGCATTATGACAACTGTTTTAGTAGCTCAGCACGGCAGACAGCCTCAAACAGTTTTCTGTGGAGTTTTATTTTCACACATCTGAGACCGAACCATCCTGAAACTGAACCCAGGTCTCTGTGAGGACAAAATGTTTTCTTCTGCAAGTGGATCTGTATTTACAGACAACAAAACAAGCATGAAAGGATGTTTGAAATATGAGAAATCACAGCTGAGCCTCACCGATATATCGCTGTATACCTCAGACAAAACTCTTTCTTCTTTTTTTAATAACAGCTCTGACTCGCCCCCTCTCGCCATTCAAAAGAAGGTGCCGACAAGCTGAGAGAGATAATGAGAAGAAAAATCGGATACATATGGACAAAAAGATGTTTATATTGATATAATCCCACATGATATGATACAATGATGCAACACAGGACAGCAACACCTATAAAGAGGCCCTAATGGTCATTTGTTGTTTGGTGAAAACACAGCGGAGATTCATCTGAGCTGCTGTGCAGTTTTAAGGATATATATATATTGTTTTATCTTTAGCGTCATGTCTCACTCTCTGCTAAGGTTATGTTTTCTTTGTTTCCAGTTTTCAATTATTATTTCCTGTTTTATTTTGGTGCACTCACCTTTGTCTCTCCTTTCCTGTCCTTGTGTGTTTCCCACTTGTGTGATAGTCTGCCTCGCCCTGATTGTTTCCACCTGGCCCTCATTAGCCCTGCTGTCTTTGTCTTATCTGTTTCAGCGTGTATTTCACAGTGTTTATTTGACCTTCAGTATCTTTTGACCCCACCTTTTGCTACATGTTTTGGAAAAAATTGCCTGTTTTTATACTGCTTACCTTTTATTCAAACCTCTGTGTATCAAGTCTTGCTACTGAGTCCTTTATCTGCTGGTATCAGTGTGTTTCTGATAGATTGATAATGCGAGAGATACATGAAAGAGGGTATATTGACCAAATTGTGTCTTTATCACCAATAATTGTTCTGTAGTTCTTTAGGGCTGCCAGTAACTCCATTAAGCCATTGGGTGGTGATTAATTGTTTGTTCTATAAAATGTCAGAAAATGCTGAAAAATGTCTATCCTAGTTTCCCACAGTCCAAGGAGACGTCTTTGAATGTCTCGTTTTGTCTGACCAACAGTCCAAAAACCCAAATACTCAAGTTTACAATCACAGAAAACAAAGGAACCCAGACAATGCACATTTATTACACCAAGTAGCTTGAGTAGTCTCTGAGCAGGTTACCAGTGATGCACAGGTTGATGGAGTAATGGATAACAGTCAGTTGTGGTGAAACATTACACTTTGAAAACAAGCATGATAAAAACTAGGGAGTAGAATTTTCCAAACAGACACATATTAATGCTAACCAACATTATATTATTCACAACTGAGATGCTGAAACCAGAGAATTTTGGCACGTTTGCTTAAAAAATGACTCAAAAGTGTTTATTTATGACTAATCAATGAAATGACCTATTCATTGCAGCTCTACTGGGTTGGTATTGATACTGGAATTCAGTTATGATATTGGAACAGATATAAGATATTGAACAAGAAAACTTAATTTTTAAGAAAAGTGAAGAAAAAAAATTCACTGGCTCTGTGAATGTTTGCTATTTTCCTTGTCTTCTAAGATATTAACCTCTTAACATCCAGTTTTCTTCCTCAGAAGCTTTACTGTTGAAAAAATCCCTTCTTTGAATCTGTGTGATGATTGCAGTGAAATATCTTCATGTTTTCACAGCTGCATCAGTGGAAATATTCTAGATGTATTGTTCAACATTTTATACCCAATTCCCCAAATTTCAGCCTGACTGATTTGGTATATCTTTGGAAACTTTGGGAGTTTACACTGACTGACCATCTGGCAGGTCAGTGAGGTTTTAAAGTGAATACCTTTGGGTTTGAATTGTTGCTCAGAGACAAAACCAGTCATTTAAATACATTAATTTGGGCTTTTGGTAAATTCGTGGTGGGTATTTTTCACTATTTTCTGAAGTTTTATGGACCAAACCTAATTGGTAATTAAAATAATTGTTAGTTTGAGACCTGCTGTTTCCTGTATGTACACTGTTTTCATGCACTTAGTTTTGTCTAAATAGTGTTGTGTTTTGTTATGGTTATTCCTGAACGTCTGCACTGTTAGATACTGTTAGATGCATTTTGTTTTGGAGGAGACGTTTGACATCTGGTGTGAGCACGGTGGCCAACCTACAAGCTAAAACTCAATTTAAAACCTGTATCAGTGCTGGCACTTGTGCTGACTCCAGCAGCTCTGATATCGCCCAGGAAAGAGGTGCAATTCTGACATCAGACCAGCAGAGGACTACCTTGAGCCTCGACTACAATCAGCCGCTGCTCTGAAAACAGATTTCAATCTAAAAATTATCCTTTTTTTCCTCCTCTGTCATTCCCTCTTTTCAATACGCCTCTCAAAGCATTGTTGGATGAGGTCAAATGTCCACATATGAAACCAGCACATACATATTATATAAGTACAAAACCTGAGGACAAGATGTCTCTTTGCAGGTACACAACCTCAGCACATGACCTCTGTTTTAACTCGGTTTTAATGCAAAACACGCCTGATATTTTCCTCACAGAAACGGGGAGGAGAGGCGAGACTTGAGGCATGTGACGTAATGCTGCAACAGATAAATGGGCTCTCGAGCACAAGTGGCAATTACATGAGAGATCTATTTGTGCCGAGCAATCAGAGGCTGAAGATGTGGAAACTGAGAAGTCTTTCTTTTTTCTTCATTTCAGTCAGAATCATTCGAAGATGTTTAAGTGGAGCTCATCTCATCCAATCTCAGTGTTTCACAATCCCACAAAACAAGTTACATTTTAATTACTTTCCCATACTGTAAAATGCATTTTCTCCCAAGACAACACACAGATAACTCTCTATCAACAGCAAACACAGCTGTCTGAAACTGCATACATTATCATTATATAAATTACAAAGACACGTATCATAGCATGTTGACAGATCATCCTCACTTGACAGAAATGAGGAAGGGCTGATGATGAATTAAATCATTTAAAGTTGTGAATATGCATGCATACATACGTAAATTATGATTTATTGTGCTTGATATGGCTGCTTCTGCTTGCTGCATCATAAAAAGACAAGCATTTAAAAAAGGCTTGACATTACTAAACTTAAGTATGGAAGCCCATGTCTGCCAGAAAAAGAAAAAAGAAACGTTAGTCAAGAGAAGTCAGGAAAATGGTCATGGTAAATTGAAATTATGTAAATCAGAATTACGAGATAAGAAGTTAAACATTTGGCTTACTAAGTCAAAGTAATAAGAAGTCAGATTTGGATTTACAATATTATGACACAATAAATAAAAAAAGACAGTGAAAAGAGATAAAAATCTAATTTTTGACAATTTCGACATACTAAGTCAGAATAATGAGATAAAAGGTGAACATTGTGAGATAAGTAGGGGATAATGTACAGCAAGCCGGTCATTGTTGTGAAATAAATCCCAACTGGGCGATGCAGAACTTTGCGTTGGGTGGGGTCTTGCATCGCCCTGAAAGGGTTTATTTCACAATAATACCCGCTAGCTGTACATTATCCCGCTTATTAAACAGCTACTTACTTAAGAAATCAATAATTTGACATAAAAATGGTCCTCCAAAGTCCGACTTCAGAACTGCATCCATAGCAACGGTCTGTTATACATAGCAACAGTCTGCTATAAAGAAATAACAGACTGTAGAATGCCGTGAGTATTCAACAAAGCCGTGTAATAATAAGTCATAATTTAGAGATTTTTTTTAAAAAAAATCTCTGAAATATAAGATAAGAAATCAAATTTTAATTACTAAGTCAAAACTATGAGACAAAAAATTAACATTACAAGATTAAAAAGTTAACATTATAAGATAAATGTCAAAATGATGAGATAGTGAGTCACAATTTAGAGATAAAAAAGTAAATATTATGAGATAATAAGTTAAAATGTTGCCATACTAAGTCAAAATTATGTTTTTTTAATTTAAAAATTTTGACTTTCCATTAATTTTTTTTGGTAGAAACTGGCTTCCATACACAACAAACAGTGAGCACAGTAAACTACAAAATTGTGCATATTTGGACATTTCCAGAGTTGTGAGGAGGCAGATCTGAATACTGTAGAAGAAAACACTTAAAAACAAAAGCAGCACTTCTGAAACTACTTTCCTTCTCTGGTGGAAACTGTCTTCAGAGCACGAATCTACATTTGGAAAAAAGAAAAAAGTCCATAGAGTTGAGAGGAACTGTAATATTTATCACGCAGCGTGCTGTACTGTAAGCAGCCTCATACAGGCTCATTATATTGGTTTATCAAATGCAGCAGGAGTCAGGGCTCCTCCAGGGCTCTTCCAGCTCTCTGCACAGCTCAGTACAAGCAACTCTGAGACAATGTGACACTGCCATTTAAGAGCATGACAAGTGAGGAGCTGTGTTGCCCTGTATGTGCTCCCTCTGCTGGCAAGGGTCCCGAAATATATATATAAAAAAAGCTGAGCCTTTAAGCCAAATGTTGCAGCGATAGTAGCTGCTTACCTTCGCACTCTGGTGCATTGGATGTAAATGACTTGCTGCTGTTGGCCCTGCGCTGCTGTGACACTCGGCCTATAAATAAACTCCCGGCCCTCCTGGCTATCTGAAGGTCCTTTGCACTTGCTCACACATATGCACACACACCCCACAGGGAAAACAAAAGCCCTGCTCCTGTGACTAATGAAATCTGCTGACAAGGTGTGTTAGCAGGTCAACAGCTAAGACCCTCGGCCCTGTAAAGAGAGATAACAGGAGCTCAATTAGTGACAGCAGCTTCTATCACTGCTACGAGCACCTTTTTTTGGAGACATTTGGGAGTTTTTTTGTTTAGTAATGTGCGGCTGGTGCTGTGAGAGCTAAGCAATATGGAGTTTGTCATAATGAGATGGAGCCAGACGGCGATCAGAGACACATAAGGTCAGAGCCGGGGGGTGAGAGGCCGACAGCTGAATCTCACATTCTTCACCGCAGTCAGACAGACTGCCACATCCCACCATCTGTACCTCACCATACTGTCAACACACACACATTAACACACTAACCTACACCTACAGCAGAAAAGAACTGAAAAAAAGACCAAGTGTCACCTTAAATCCCACACATGACTAAAGATCCACAATGCTTTACAAAACCTTTTAAGGAATTTGACATTTTGGCACTTGGAAGTCACTGCACCCGGCCAAAAAATAGGCCTGGCACGTATTCCCAACACAACCAATGTTGTTTTCACACTTCGGTTTTTGTACAAATTTGATATAACGCGTAAATTTGTGAACTTTTAAAGGTGCTGGTAGACAGATTTTGTACCATTGGATCGAGCCAGCTCAGCTATTTCCTTCTTTTTCCAGTCTTTATGCTAAGCTAAGCTAACTGTCCCCTGACACCAGCTTCATATTTCATGTTCTCATTCATAATTTGTAGCTATACCTATGAAAAGTAAATGCACTGTAATTCATATATATCCCACAAAATTGTATGTAATCCACGTAATTGTGAACCAGGAAGTATAAAGAGTGAAAAAGGCAGCATAGAAAGGAAATCGGGGTGGATGTGTAAAAAAACACACCAGACTTTTGGCCAGGAGACCAGTGTTCGTACCCCATGTGAAACCAGAAGTCAACGTCGATTTACTTGTCACATAACTTCCCTACGTAAGTTACGGCACTTCCGTAGTTATTTTAACCCAAACCACGATCTTTTCCTTAACCTCACTGAGTGGTTTTGTTGCCTAGACCTAACCAAGTTGTTTTCTGTGAAGACAAAAGTTTATTTTGAAAAGACTGGAGTGGAAATTGACGTTGGACATTCGTAGGAAAACGCACGAAAAATGAGGATTAACTTTTCATAAGATATCGTACGAACCGTTGTAGGAGAATATGTTGCATATTTAATGGGCAGATATTCAGTCTTCTCATCTAACGCTCAGTAAGAAAGTGAATAGAGAGACTGTCCTCCCAAAAAGAGAGACCCAAAACAACATGTTTGGAGGACTTGTTAGAATACACGCATTTCCCAAAATGTCAAACTATTTCTTTAACATGTTTTTTACTGAATGAATATAAAGACTGTCCCCTTCTATGCACAACAGTAGACTCTGATTGACTGACAACATCTGCTCCTTTAATTCAAAAGTCTTTTGATTGTGAAGATTTTATTGATTATTTAATGACACCTATAGTTCACTTGTGATGCATAGACTTAAGGTGGACAACGAACTGATTCTGAAGTTTAAAGTTTACACACTCTCATGATACAAAATCTACTTTTAAAAGAGGAAAGAAAAAGTTGAAACAACAAAGAGTTAATATGCTCGTAAAGAAATAGAGAACTGGAGCTCTCTGAAAAACAATTGTGTTGAAATGCCTTCATTAAAAGGCAAAGAAACATACAATGATGGATGCGACCCAAGCACGGCTCTCAAGCAGCGCCACATAAAGTGGCTCCTAAGAGTATCTACTGATGACTTCTCTGAGGTATATATCAAAGTTGAAAAAGAGGCCATTCCCATCTGACACCTCCGAGACTCCACTGTTGAGATGCCTCTATTTTATGCCTGTTTAGCCTTTGTGGCCCTTAATAAGCTACACACTTCCACCCAAGCTGAGATTGAAGCCATTGTGGGGCCCCTCTTTGTGTCGCGCCTCGCAACAGACATCTGGACTCCTCTTCTGTTGCCCAATTTCCAGTCCCATTCAAGAGGGACAAAGGAGAGCGGGCGTCTGACCGTCCAAAAGTCACTCTCCATCATGTTGGGCTCTCGCAGCCTTGACATGGAGACAATGAGGTGGAGGGAGAAGAAACAACGGCACCGAGGGAACCGGTCTGGTCTGTTGCTGGAGGAGGGGGAATGAGCGAAACAGAGATCGTACCCCCAAGGGAGCTGTGTTTGTCCACGGGAGGAGGATGGAGACCGGGCACCAGAGGCCAGATTGTGGAGGGAGGAGTGGGTGAGAAACAACAGCTGTTTAGTAAATCAGAGAGTGGATGCTAAACAGCAGGACCGCAACGATCTGGAGTGGCGAGGACGCACGACGACTGTTAGCATGCTCTCCATCATCACCATCACCATGACGATGGCGACGATGATGATGACACTGAGAAGGCAATGACGGTCATGTTGAGGTGTCAATGCTGCTTTGCAGTGTGATTATTTATAAACAATGTTTTCAGCTCTTTAGAGTGTCAAGTCAAGTTTATTTTAAACCACACATAATCACATATTTGCCTCAGAGGGTCTTACTGAGAAGTAATAAATAAATCTCACAGGTAAGCAGGTGGAATAATCATCCCTTTTGTCCTGTAATTTATTGCTTATTTATATGTCCATACAACACAATAATCACGCTCGAGACTGAGTGGAAAGAAGAATACAGATCACACTCACTCTGGGAGTGTTAGGAAAAGGCAACACTTGGGGATAATATATGAGCGGTGTTTACTAGGCTATGAAATACACAAGACATGTGTTGTGCTGTAAAAATGCCAAAAAACATACAACATGAGGAACAATATCTTGTCGAAGCAGCAAGCAAGAAGGCAACCACAAGGAAATAGTACAAAGTGAGCTCCAATTCTGGTGGCTGGACATTGTTATGATACGGAAAGCCTCACACATGAGCTGAGAATGCAGAAATTGGACTTTAAATGGGCTGCTTACGAAGGAAAAGGACACTAAAAAAATAAAGATCGTACAAAGAACGAGACATAAAGAGGAAATGTTTTAAGTTCCGTCATGCTGTTTATCTCACTGACACTATTATTGGTCTTCCTTTTGAATCAACATTATGAAAAGGAGAAAAAACTTAAGAGTGTAGCTTTACAAATTAATACAATAAATTCCTCCAGCACCTTGTATAGCTGCCATTAGTGTAAGTGCTTTAGATAAAAAAAACCTACATGAGTGCAGTCCATTTACTGTGATGTAACGGTCAGTCTCTCTATAAGGACTACGTAGTAACCCTTTCTGACTTTGTTGACGTCGTTTGCCATCAGGAGTTTTGCTAAACCAAAAGATTTTAGACTTCCAAAGCCTAAAATTTAAATCACTTAAACTTTAACCTGGAATCTTTATAAAAAAAACTAACTTAAACCCAAAAACACAATGGTTTCTCAACCTTCTTGGCTTGTGGGCATGAATTAAACAATATGAACTTGTGACCCGTCGTCACAGTTTATAGATTTAAGGCTAAATCAGTATTTAAACAATTTGAGTTAAGTTAAAGTTAAAAGTTGGTAGAAAGTCAGGACAAAATAAGTTTGAGGTAAAAAAAAAATGTTCTCCCTCAAATGATCTTGTGACCCCTCGGCTGTATCCTGGCAACCCTGACCACCCTAAACCCAAGGCTCATTTTAACACATAACTTAAATAAAAGACCCAACCCTATATTTAAGGACTCCTTTTAAAGATTCTCAATACAATATTCAGAGCATTAATATACCAAACAATTTACTATGGAAAGTTAAAGTGGAGTAATACACCTGAGCGAAGATGAAGTCGTTCTCCCTCGGTGGGTGTTGTAATCTGAGTTTCTCTGTGCTTTGTTGACATAGCCGGGCCGGCCCGTGAATTCCATGTCAAATAAATGTTCCCAAAAATGGTTTCTGCCATTTTAGGTAGTTCTTATCACCCTGGTTTACGTTCAAGTGTTCATTTTTCTGATAAGTATAGTTTTAATTAGTTATTTGATGCTATAAAAAGTGGGTGAGACGTCATGATTGACAGCTGTGATTGACAGCTGCTCTGACTGAAGTAGCCTAGTTCGGCAGCCGGAGGCTCTGGAACCATAACCGTCACGAGAACGGGTCAATTTGATAAATGTATTTATAAAGATATGTTAGTTGTTGTGACTTTCTAGCCAAACAGCTAGCTTGGTGACAAGCAAGCTGAGGCCGTGCTCGGCTCCTGATTGGCTCTGGTGGGTGTGTGGGCGGGACCTCGATACCCTGGCTCCTCCTACCATCACTACTGTGCAGACTCTGGCTCCAAGTGACGTCAAAATCTCACGGTCGCAGCTCCTGTGGCCTATCCGGGATATTTTGGCTTCACTTTTGTACAGTGGGAGGAAGTAGAGACATGTCGTCCATCTTTATATAGGCCTACAGTGTATGGTCCCGACCAACCGTGTCATCGCAGAAGCGTATTTGATCATAAATGTAGTTATAGAGATATTATAGTTAGTTGTTTTGTCTTTCTAGCCAAACAGCTACCGTGGTGCTAACATAGCAGCTAGGTGGCTCGGACTGGTGTGTCAAAATCTCAGGATGGCAGCTCCTGTATCTGGGATATTTTCCTTTTATACATGTCATATATGAATATTTTAGCTTTACTTTTTTACAGTGGGAGAAAGTGGAGACGCATTGTCCATCTGGTCCCGAATAACGGTATCATCCCAGAAACGTAGCACACACCCTCTGGTTCCCCTCAGGTAAGCTAAATCAGCTGTGGCTCAGAGGGTAGAGCAGATCATCCAACAATCGGAAGGTTGGCAGTCCGATACCCGGCTGCTCCAGGTCACATGTCGATGTGCGCTTGAGCAAGAAACTTGCTCCCTATGGCTATGAATGAGTATTTAGATTAGATCCTGATGGGCAAAGTTGGCACCTTATCAGCCTCTGCCATCAGTGTGTGAAAAGGTGATTGCTGACATGAAGTGTAAAGCGCTTTGAGTAGTTGGAAGTGCTATATAAATGCAAGTCCATTTACTATTACCATTCCACTGTTGCTACTTTTAGTACCGTTAGCTGCTAGATATGCTCTGAATTCAGAATCCAGCACCTATAAGAACATTTTACTTTATGTTTTGTTAAAATTTTAGACTCAAATCCAATTTCCCAACACTAAACCCTTAAAATATATTTGATTCACCTAAAACTTAACCCCTAAAATCCAAGGCTCATTTTAATAATGACCCTATTAACCCAGAAATAACTCTCCTTTTTATGAGTCTGCTCTCATTACACTTCTTTTTGAGGACTTTTTTGGTTCCTCATTTAGCTCGAGATTTGACACACACACACACACACACCCACACAGAGAGGGTCTCTGTCTCTTTAAAACGCACTGACTGCTGGAGGTTGGCGTGGATTTGTTGCGGATAGCAGAGTGAGTGTGGGGCGGGCAGAGCTCAGCTCAGCTCGGCATGTGAAGAGCTTCAGTCTCAACCTGCAACCTTCCCGGATCACAGCAGACATACAGAGAGAGACAGAGACAGAGAAAGAGGATTTATTTGATTTATGACCGGGCTAAATATAGTTAAACCTCTCTTTTTCTTTTTGTTTTCAGCAGCAGCAGCAGCAGGGCATCTTGTAAAGAAGTCGGTGTATATATATGTGTGTGTGACCATGCGAGGATGAAGAAGTGCTGCTGCTGAGTTTTGTTATTAGGTTTCTCTCCTGGGCGGATCCTGCTGCTGCTGCTGTCATCATGGCTCGCTGGGAGTGATGTGTGAAAGTTTTTCTTTTTTTTGGGATGATTTTACTCGCTTGAAAGATTCCAGTTGAGGTTTTTTGTATTTAAAATAGCTGGGTTTAATTGATAATTTCAGTGGACTGTAAAAGAGGCTGCAGACTCTGGAGAGTGTGGAGATGAACTTTGGAAATATACTTCTTGTGACTGTCTCATTCATCACCATTGCATCAGGTAAGATATTATTATTATGTCTTTTAAAGGTGCCCTTTCTCTCTCTCTCTGTGTGTCTCTCTCTCTCTCAAACACACACACACACACCCACACACACTCATATCCCTCAATAAAGTTACTATCTATCTATCTATCTATCTACCTACCTACCTACCTATCTATCTAT
>CAKAKR010007357.1:0-25979 GCA_916700685.1 Adelosebastes latens | reverse complement strand
ACACACACACACACACACACACACACACACACACACACACACACACACACACACACACACACACACACACACACACACACACAAACACACACACACCACCACCACCGGGCCCTCTCTCTTACTGCAACATGGCTGCTTTGATTGGTGCAGTTGTAGTTCCTTTCAAGAATAAATGATACACACATTGTGCCTCCTGACGATAATTTTTTTTTTTATTTTATTGTTATTTATTTTATTATTATTTATTATTATTATTATTATTTATTATTATTATTATTATTATTATTATTATTATTATTATTATTATTATTATTATTATTATTATCATCATTATTTTGTATTCTTTATAGAAGAAGTTTTGGCAACGTGACGTTTCAGTTGAAGTTGACACGCTTTCATCAATTATTGTAGAATTCTAAAAGCATAAGTTATTGTCAATCTATTAAGACATTTAATCGCAATTAATCGCATGATTGTCCATAGTTATTCCTGATTAATCACAAATTAATCTCACTTTTTTTTATCTGTTCAAAATGTACCTTAAAGGGAGATTTATTATTATTATTTTTTTTTTATTAGTATTTTAACTTATACTGTATGTATATATTTAATATATATTAAAACCCTGAAAAACTGAGCCAATGTATATTTCTTATTGAATATTTTTCAGCTCCCAAACAGATATCAGGTGTCATCTGGCGGGGCCAATGACTTTATTTATCTGTAGCTGTTATCATACGTTTCTGATATTCAGCTGATATTCTGCCCAGGGATCAGTCTCTCTGTATCACCCCTTTAATAGGATGAAACCCTCATAAACAAGCAGGACAGTATTACTGCAGCTCACTAACAATCTATTAGCGCTGTCTGAGTGTGTGTGTGCTCCCATGTGGTACTGGTGGAAACCAGTTAATGTGTGGTTATATTTGAACAACTGAGGAATGTGTTGACTGTTGACCTTGGCCAAATGGAAGCCATTATCTCCCCCCGCTGAGGCCTCCCTCCTCCACTGAACTGATAAATTAATGAGAGAAAACACTGCTTACATCGATACTGGTGTCGCCAGCAGCCACAGAGACACAGAGAGGGAGGAGGGGGAGAAGAGGAAACAGCGAGACGGGCATTGAGAAACACAAATATTAGAATATCAGAAAGGCAAATATTCTCATTAAAGCACTTAATAGAAAAAAAAAACATATTATTTGTTCCAGCATTATATTCCTATATGTGTATTCATTTAGAAGTATAAAAGAAACAGGGAATAATAAATAATAATACATTTGTGAAATTTATTATCTTATTTTATTATATACTCTTAAATTAATATCGCAAATTGATTAATTTAATCACATTTTTTATTGTTAAAAATTAACCTTAAAGGGAGATTTGTCAAGTATTTAATACTCTTATCAACATGGGAGTGGGCAAATATGCTTGCTTTATGCAAATATTTGTATATATTTATTATTAAAAAGAGGAAGGAAGTTAAAATAATAAACAGTTGAAATATATAAAGTAAAATAAAATAGAACAAAAACAAATCAAATAAAATTGAAGTATAACAGAATATATAGTATGTAAATAGAATATATATGTATATACACTAGGGCTGTCAATCGATTAAAATATTGAGTCACGATTAATTGCAAATTAACCGTACATTCAAAATGTACCTTAAAGGGAAATTTGTAGTATGTAAGTATTTAATACTCTTATCAACATGGGAGTGGACAAATATTCTTGCTTTATGCAAATGTATGTATATATTTATTATTGGAAATAAATTAACAACACAAAACAATGACAAATATTGTGCAGAAACCCTCACAGGTACTGCATTTAGCATAAAAAATATGCTCAAATCATAACATGGCAAACTGCATGTGATTATCATAAAGTGGGCATGTCTGTAAAGTGGAGACTCGTGGGTAGAGAAAGAAGATTTCAAGAAGTATAGAAGCCAAGAAGTATTGAATTAGTACACTTACAAGTATACTACTAGTACATTGATATTGGTATACTTACTACATAAAGTATACTTTGGGGGAAATATACTTGAACTTTACTTAAGTATACTTCATGAAATAAACTTGGAAAAAGTATACTACTTTTTTGTAAACAAATTTATGTCCCTGCAACATGAGTAATACACCCCCCCACCCCCCACCCCCCACCCAGCTCCAACACTGTAGCCGGGGACCATTTAGTCCTGTCTCCACCTCTCAGTGCAGAGGAACTAGGAGTTAAATTGGCCATGTCCTGATTGGTGTTGAAAGAGAACAAACAGTGGCTCATGTGCTCTGCTGGGTGGCACACAGGACCAAACAGCTTTCTGAAGACTTGTAATGATGACAAATGTCTGTTTGTGGGTGTACCATGAGGGGAAGAGTGGGCTGCACGCCACAGCTTCCTCCACCATTAACCTGCCATGAGGACAGGGTGCTACTTGTACCAGGGAATCTTCTTCCACTGCATTCAGTATGCAACTGATTCATTCATATTCCTTAAATGATAGAACGCTGTTTTTTTGTATGCGTTTGCAAAGCTAAGTCAATGGTAAGAGATGCTGAGATTCTGTACCGTTTATGGCTTCAACTGTATTTGGCTTTCTTAACTACTACCTCCAGACCACAACTTCATTATCTAATCATCTCATCACAACAAATGATGCTCATATTTACTCTTTTAAAGCCAGTTATCCCGAGGTGATTATTCTATTTCAACATTATCTTAAGAAAACAATCATTGTTTTCTTAAGATAAATGCCTCATTATGTTCCTTTATCTCAGGATAACAGGCTCTCTGTACTTCATGGTGTATCCAGACTGGGCTCATCATGGAGTGATTCCACTCAGCTTGGGTAGAAAGGGGTTTTCTAGAAGAGAACACAGGAAAAACAACAGAGGAGGAAGTTAAAATGACTATAAACACGTTACTATGAGCATCATCTCATTAGCTCCAGATAAGAAAATCAATGAGAAAACAGACAGTTACATATAACCATGGTTCTTTTAGCGAAGAGACTATCACTACACCCAATTACATATTCTATCACCCAGTCGCCAAGGAAAAATGTTATGTTGAATGTTGACGTTTCTGAACCAAAAATCTGTTTCATATCAGCCTCGTATGATGCTTGCAGAAACGCACAATGCCACGTGGTTAACGTTGTGAAGCGATTGGTTAGGTTTAGGCAACAAAACTACTTGGTTGAAGGGCCAGTGTGTAACATTAAGGGGGATCTATTGGCAAAAATGGAATATAATATTAATAAGTATGTTTTCTTTAGTGTATAATCACCTGATAATAAGAATTGTTGTGTTTTCGTTACCTTAGAATGAGCCGTTTATATCTACATAGGGAGTGGGTCCTCTCCACGGAGTCCGCCATGTTGCAGATAGCGATAACGTTACTCGCTCCCGTCGCCGCTGGTCTCTATCTCTTGCTTCACCACTCACTTCCCACGTACACACACACTCTTACTCTGCTCCAAATGGCTCTAGAGAGGTGCCATTCACATTTTTGCGTCGGCCACCGTAGCTCTTCAACATGCTTGGCGCACGGGAGAGGCTTCAGTTGGTCGCAGTCTCCTCACCTCACCGCTACATACCGCCAGATCCTACACACTGGACCTTTAAAGTTAGAAAAAAGACCATGGTTTGTGTTCAAATAATAATGTAACAATGTAACATAAAAATGTACACGCCCTTAATGGGCTTTTTAACGTAACATTACGTAACAAGCGTTACAATGTGATGTAACAAGCGTGAACGTTTACTTCAGGTTTCACACGGGACGCCAACAGCAGTCTCCCTGTGTTTGATTGACCCTCCCACCACATCTACCACCCAGCTTTAGTGGACTTTCTCGCTTTTTACCCAGTAACTTTCAATAACGGTCGCTTGATATACTGCTACTCACTTGCTGTACGCGTTGATCCTTGTACTACGTCACTTGCTCTGACCAAATGCAAAAAAAAAAATTGACACTTAACATATCTGTGGTTTGCAGAAACGTACAATGCCAACATTATTTCCTGGCGACTGGGCTGATTCTATATGTCAAGGCAGAGATATCCCAACTTTTAGACTCTAGTAACGATTAAGTTCCACACATGCTGGTGGAGCCTACATTTCCCATAATGCAGCTCAACAGCATATTTTTGTTAGACACTCCCAGCCCAGTAAATACCGACACCTTTCAAATTCCATGCCTCCAGTTTGTACCTCAGGCTTTCTGAATATAAAGTAGGCCTAAATCTTTAGTCTCCGAGCCCACATTGAGATAACCCTGATGACATCATTAGAAGATATTATACAACTGTTTTCATGGGCTGAGTATGTACTCCCTACTACTTCTCCTTTAAGACAACACCATGATGATACAGAGTGATGCTGTATAGTGCAAGCTGAGTGGACAGACTTTCAAGTGAGACATTGCCAACACCAGTGCTCAAAAACAAAGAAGTGAAACCAGTGTGTGCTCCAAAGAAAACAATAATGTGCATGTCAGCAGGGCTGCAGCCAATGGCAAACTTTTTTACCATACACTATATGTACACACTCCAAGGCCAGCAAATACTGCCAGCCTTGCAAGACACTATGGATGAAGCAGAGGCATGTATAGGACGCTCAGGCTAGCCAGATGTAAAGCTGTTTGGAACAAGTGTCCATCACTCATTTGGGATCACTGGTTCATGAAGAATCATAAAAAACTGGTCAATGCAGATAGATCATTATTATTTTTTACTGCTGCATAAATAAGAAATACTATACAGGCTAAGAGATACATGTACATTTTCAGAAATGTTCCCATGTTTCAGCCCAAACCTATTCTGTACAAAAATACTACAAAATGTGGATCCAAAACACTACTGTTCATTTAAATTCTCCAAATAAATGCTCAATTAATAAAGTACCATTTTTATCCAACACTTTCATCATCATCACTTTTTCATCATCCCCCTTTTTTTTCAAATTAATTTCTCATTTTGGGAAGATCGTCTCCACATTCACCTCCAACGTTGAGTGTATCAGCCCGTCTTTGTTCAGCGTCCCATCTGGTGAGTCAACAGTGAGGCCCGGAGTTGTCCCAGAAACCACTTACTGTGTGTGTGAAAAGGAGCCACATCGAGACATTAATCCCCAAAACAATAATCCAATAGATAATGCTAGAGGGAGGCCATTTGAAGCACTGGAAAACAGGAGAGTGGGGCGAGGGGGCCCCGGCAGAAGAGATTCATTCCTCCGGCAGCTAAGGAGATATCACTCACCGATTCATGGGTGCACTCAAGTGTACTATTTGCTTTTCAATTAGGCCATATCCAAATGGAAGATAGGGAGGTTTTAAAAGTATTAACATGCTAGTTAAAAGAGTACAGGATTTTCTGCCTCACCATCCAATTTAGATAGAGTCCATCTGAACGATTAGCTGCTCAAACAAGCTGCCCTGGCAGAGCACACACACTGATAATAAATAGTGATGGCCAAATGTTGCAAACATCCGACTGAATTAAGGTGCTATTAGGGCACAAATGACATTTAAGGAACAATATAAGAGGATATATCCTGAGTAAAGGTGGGTGGCTACTGGGATATAGAATCTGAATTGAATTTTCCATTTTGATATGATCATAAAAGTCAGACTTTTTAATGAGGCGTTTTTAAAAAAAAACTTTTTCACACCCCCCTCTTTTTCATAGACCCATTTTTGTCTTTTTTAGGGGGGTACAGGGGGTCTTTAGGGGGTGATAGCAGGTTGAAGTAGATGTCACATAGAAGTGGTGTACATCATCTGAAAGCTGGAAACCTGAAGATTAATTTGAGATGCAGCTCAACACTGTGTGTCCAGTTGTTCTATAGTCATAAATCAGAAACAAGAAAATAATTGCTTCATTAATTAATTAAAATAAATGGTTAAAGTGTATAAGGGTTTAGAACATTATGATGGAAGTATATGATGGTCATCCCCATACTCTATTATGTCATAAGTTGTCGCAGCAATTTTTGGGTTGATACCATTTGTTACACAGATTCGGTGCTCAATTTAACCACTTTTTATCTATCGAGAATTGATAAAAATGATCAATAATTCCTCCATAATACCACATTAAGACACCAAGACCTTGAGGAACACCATAGAAAATGCCAAGCTGTGATTTGGGATCAAAAACTTTTGAGATTTGGAGATTTCTGCAAGAATTTTTCTGTTTGGATGGCGAGTACTTCTGTTGTGTAAACTGCTCAGAAACCCCTTTATTGTCAATCTAGCTAGGAAAGCCATCCGTCCTCTGAATGCTCTAGGTCTCTAGTTTGTGGCTGTAAAATACAGTCGAGGTAAAGTTTCAAAAAATGGTCTCACTACTATGAAATGTCTACTATGGGGACTAAGATCATCACACATGAATAGAGTTGGGCTCATTGGATCCACAAGAGTCTCAGCTTTACGTTGATAAACAATGTATGTAATTCAAGACTTTTTAGGGACCCCAGTATGCAGAAATAGTCAAACACACCATTTTAGAATAGGCAAAAATAACACATTTATGCTGCATGGTTTTTAAAACTACTTCATGAATTCAGAGATATTATGATGCCTCCATAAAGCACAGTGCACACAGCACACTATGGAAACTTCATTATATGCCAGGGATCTGCATGCTGTCTTGTTTTAATCATTTTCCAATAATGCATCAATAGTTGGTGCTGATTTAATGACTGTAAACACAACATTATTTAGGACTATATACCACGTGACCACAATAAAACCTAAAATGATAAAAGTAGACTAGTTTTGAGCTAATAATGCAGCGTCTGCCATAGTTTGTATTTAGGTCCGGCCCCTTCCTCACAGGTGCGTCAACAAACCAGCGGGCAGTGCAGTGACACGGATACCATCCCTCGCACAGCTTCCCACTGTGAATCTTGCCATTTTTTCCCTGTGGTGCACTGAAGGCATACACGGATCATACAGATGTCGTTACCAACGAGTCATTGATACCAAAATCCAAATTATGCCTTGAAGTCAAGCCCACTCATAAAGGTGTGCCTTGTCACTTGGATTTATTCATATAAAAGTGAGGCACAGGTCTAGATTGTGCGGTTTAGTCATGTTGGGGTGGTATGTTCTCTCTCTGGCTTCATCAGGTCAATGTTATATTTAAAGCACACATACTTCTGCTTATCAGTTGCCATCTCACTTCACTGTTATTGGCTAAGTATGCCACACCATAACAAAAGTACCATAAAAGAGCCCATTTCACATCATAAAATCATAAATCTCAATCTGCACACACAAAGCCAGTATTGTAATGTCTGAGTGAGCGGAGTCGTGGAATGTCAGAGGAAATGGATCAAAAGTGTGGCTCAGGTCTTATCAGCCTGGCCCCAGTCATTGTTGTACAGTGACGCTTTTCTATTACCAGCACTGATTACAGCAGTTACACTTTAAAAAAGTGTGTTATTGTGTTATTTAGCCTCCTTCACGACAAAGTATGACGGTTGGTACCAATGGATTCCTTAGGTTTTCTAGTTTTTTTATGATGTCACTATGTCCACTCTATATATCTAGCTTTATTTATTACACGGCTGTGATGAATACTCGATTCTGATTGGTCAATCATGACGTTCTGCCATAGCAACGGTCTGTTATACATAGCGACGGTCTGTAATTTCTATGCTTTCTATGCTATGTATAACAGACCGTTGCTATGGGCGCAGCTCTGATGTTGGAATCTGGCGGACTGCTTTTGTGTAAAAATATTGATTTCTACAGTAAGTAGCCGTGTAATAAGCGGGATAATGTGGCGATGAGGTGCAGCATCGCCCTGTCGGGGATTCTTTCACAACAACGACCGGCTTGCTGTACATTATCCCTTACATGTGTACTTACTCAATAGATAATGACAGCTACCGTCGCTCCGTACGCTACCCTCCAAAAAATGGTGGTGCCGTCCCAGATTGCTTCGCGATTTGCACTCCCTAGAGAAGTAAATTCTCTCTGTTTTTAGCCATCCAGTCTTATGGAATATGCGCATGCCGACAAATAAGTGAGTAGCTTAGATGTCAGGGAACACACACTGATATTACTTCTCCAGTTCAGGTGCAATTCATATCTGTTTGAAGTGCATTATCACTTCATATCTGAGTAACGTATCTGTGTTGACTTGGTGTGTATAGATGTACAGTATGTGTAGAGGTATGTGTGAATAGGATAAACGCAGCTTGTATCTAGTTTTACCGTGTTGAATAGCAGCTCTTATCATCCCCTCATAGAGACAAACACACCTAAATGATCCAGTTATAAGCTTTTATCGATCTGCTGCTGGTCGTTTTATGACATGCTTGTGCCGTTGTTCCCATCCCACACCATTGATTTTTACTGCCTGTGTAAACAGCAGGCCCCCTTGTAAAAGTGCCTCAGTCCACAGCAATGTGTTGGGCAGG
The DNA here is from genome assembly GCA_916700685.1 of Adelosebastes latens. Classification (NCBI taxonomy): domain Eukaryota; kingdom Metazoa; phylum Chordata; class Actinopteri; order Perciformes; family Sebastidae; genus Adelosebastes; species Adelosebastes latens. Next base: position 17,535 of record CAKAKR010007357.1, on the reverse strand, counting down.
TTGTGTGTGTGTGTGTGTGTGTGTGTGTGTTTGGGTTCAATGATATGGTGATAATACCAGATCAATGGGAGATAATGTTTCAGGATGCTACTCTTTCTACTGACATATGGGCCTTGACACACAGCTGTAAAATGTTTATTTTACCTTTAACTTAACCAAACACTGACTCATGTCAGAGGGCCCGTTTTCTGCTCTTCCATTGGTCAAGAGAACCGGATGTCACGGACATACAGGTGGTCTATTCTGTCATGACTTCATCTCCACAATCTTCTGCAGCTGATTAATCACCCTGTTTATCCCTCTGGAGTCTACTGTAGGTTCATTTTGGTTCATTTTTGCCGACTTTCTGTACATTTCTTTTGGTCTTTGAAAAAGAGAAAAACCTGTAACCCTGTTTTTCAGGGTTGGAGGTGCTGGCAACTGCAAAATAAACAAATGACCCTGGGCATGGAATGAGTTGCAAAATATCATTACCTTAGCTTGTATCTCAAAGGGACCTTCCTGGCTAAATAAAGGATTAATGAAAAAAATACATTTAAAAAATCTGAAAAAATACAGTAATGACAAGGGTTTGTGGTAGATAGCCTGCACACTCATCCAGCTAAAATATAATATATAGATATAATTTATTAAATCAATGCCTTCATTTTTGTCTTTGTTAAGCAGCTTTAAACTGTCCTCGCCCCACATGGATGCCATCCTTCTTTCAGCAAAAATTCAACTGTCAGTCTGACTTATTGTTTTGTCCATTTAACAAAAGATTAAGCTGCCAGGAACCCAAAATACAAGAAAAATGACACAGACTCCTATAGAAATGCACACATCTTTATTGATAGTCAGCCAAAAATATACAGAACAGTTCAAGGTTGTAAAAAAGATTGTTTCACTTTTTATACTAAAAAAAATAAAATACAGCAGAACATAATTAAATACATATATAATATTACATACATACATATAATACAGTCTAATTGTATGTAGTGATTTTATCCCAAATTATTTTTGTTATTTTTTCATTGAAAGTCTATGCACTGAAGTTAATCAATTTATGTTATTAAAAATTCTTTCCAAAATAGGATTAAGGCCTACAAACATAGTGACACGGTGTGAAAGCCCCACATCACAAATTTTCAACTGTTTTTCTCAGCTTGTCTCTACATGATATATAAATAAAGTTATGTTACTTATACATTACACATACATGCTCAGTGTATTCACTGATGAATAGACATGCCCAGTCGTTGTCCCCAATGTATTCCTTACCTTTACACAGCACCTGTCCTCCACAGCCACCTACGCACTACCCAATTTCATCATCAGCCTCCCAGTACATAGGCTATACCTTTCACCATTGTTCCAGACCCAAGTTACGATTAGATTGGACCAGTTAAAACTGAATTTTCTATTTTAGCAGGTTAATCATGGGTTTGAAACCAGGCTAAGCGGTCTGTTCTTTTGCCTTATTTCATATTTTAAGGAGAGATAATTACTGTAACCCCTTGTCAGCAGGACAAAGTAAAAACATTTAGTCTACTGAGGTGTGATTAGCTGCAGTGAATGATAAGCCAAAGACAGGGTGCGTAATTCAAAGGAAAAGACAAAGCATTGAACTTCAAGTCCTTTACCAGGTCCCTCACACACACACACACACACACACAAATCACCACTGGCCTTTGCTTATTAATGTGCGGTTACAGGAAACTATTGTTGCGCTGATGTTTCCAGCTATAATGTGACTGGCCAGAACAATGCGGTGTTAATTTGTTTGGTTTCCGGCGAAGGACTGTGAAAACAGTGATGGCCACGGAGACAGGAAAGGACATTAATAGGCCTAGATGAAGGAATGCTGGGGGATGGGCGGGGGGGGGGGAGACACTGGGACACGTCCTCAGTGAAGGAGGATGTTGGACAGAGAAAAAGAAAGTTAAAACTAACATTAGTGTGCTAGCATAGGGTGATGAATTAAAACTAGTCCGTTTGCACGAAAAGGTGCATAAATGCCACGATAATGTGTAAGGCGTTTAGCATACAATAAGTCATTTGTGCGCCATGTATCCTGTACTGACTGCAATGTCAACGCATCTGCGTATAAATGCTACGGGGTAGGAGTGATGGTACATGTCAACAGGGGCGTTTTTTATCGCGAGGGATCGCCTCGCTTCCCAGCGTTGGACACTTGATGGGCTGCAACTAGACACAAGGCACTATAGGCACCTGATTGGACAAACGCTTTCCCTCGTGGGCTGCTGCTCTCAGCTTTGAAACTGGAAACAAGACGGTGGCTCGTTTGGAAACTTTCTTCACTTATATCACAAAAATAGTTCACCGAAATGTGTTTCTGAAAACATTTGATGTGAGAAATAAACCATGCAGTTGATGAATCTGTCTTTATTTTGGATCGGCAACGGTAAGTTTAGAAGTTTCTAGGGAGTTTCCAGAGGCGGAGAGTTGCGTTGGACGCCTAGACCTCAACTTTATGCAACTGAAAAAAAAAAAAGTGAGAAAAGTGAGAAAGATCACTTATAGTGAAAAAACAGAGCCATGAGGAGGTGCAGAAGTCTAGTTTTCTCTCAGAACACTTGAATTACAATATGCTGAAAGGTTATTATGGAATTGTTGCCAAATGATGCCAAAAACATTCTGCCTACTGCAGCTTCAAGTATGAGGTGCAGAAGTCTAGTTTTCTCTCAGAACACTTGAATTACAATATGCTGAAAGGTTATTATGGAATTGTTGCCAAATGATGCCAAAAACATTCTGCCTACTGCAGCTTTAAGTATGATGGGCTCATAGTGTCATCACATCTCAGGGGTCCCTATTTCTTCTTTATTCTACTTATGTGTTTTCAGCCTGTTATAAACTGGGCTGAGGATAATAGAATCTACAGTAAACATCTGCATTTTATTAATACAAGCATACACCTTATTAAATTAAAATACAATTAAAATGCTGTGGATCACATGAAAGATGTTTTGAGTCACAGATCACAGTAGGCTACATTATAAAAGTGAGTACTAACAAAGAACGTTCCACTGCAACATCAGCGCCCAGCAGCAAAGTTATGCTTCCACCTTTTTGGACTGAAAGCGACCACCGGATGCCAGTAAAATGTCCACCTACAAAGTGCCGTACGAAAGTAAAACAAAATTATTTTTATTCTATATGTCATATCTAATGTCTCTACCGGAATGGCCTGTGTTGAACAATACAAATATTATAAATATAATAACCGTTTTCAGTCCAAAATGGCAGCAGTGGCTGTTGTAAAACAAAAACACCAGAGTTTCGTCTCTTTGCTTTTATACTCTTTGGTACTAATAGGCTTACACTTTACATGGTACTTGGTTGTATACAGAATAGTTATAGTTATACACAATGTTTTGTCATATCATTAGGAGTATGTGTCGTAAGTTGTGGACTTCACCTATTGAATTGTCATGATGCTCACTTCAGTTGTCTGTATAAACAAGGAAATATGACAGGGACAGTCAAGATTTTCTATAAAATAAGTTAAATGTGTGTTGTTTATAGAGGCAGGTAGCGTGGAAACCCCATCAAAAGCCTGTAAAAGTGTAACATTCCTCATCATATCTTGATTAAAATGTATCACTGAATAATACAGACTGCATGCTTGGCAGAGTACCTGTGATTTAACAGTGATGGGTCAGTCTGAGTCACATCTACACAGCTGTTTGTGTTGGTGTTGGTGGAAAAACAAAGGTATATGAAATTAAAGGTAGTATTTCACACAGATTACTTTCTAAAATCATCAGACAAATATTAAAATTACCCTTAAATAAATGATTCAAATGACTCACATATTACAAAGTGCCGTCAGTTTTTCAGAGTATGTATCATTTCCTTTAGGTTACATTTTGTTTTGTTTTTTACTACAATGTGTAACTAAAGTTCATCAGTTTTAATTAATATTCTTCCTGGCAATGAACAGTCACTTGTGTATGTGAGGTGTTTGTCTGCATTAAACAATACGTTTTAGTGATTTCATGTCAAAAAACAAGCGCTCCGTGGACCCTGTTGCATTCTTGTTATCCATGAAAAGTGTTATCTGAGACAATGAGGGAAACAGGATGTGCTGTTTTATCACTTCCTCCCAGTCCCACTTTGTTTAGGACTGTATCACAGCGAGTGAAGGAAAAGAGAAGGAGGTGGAGTGAAACTACAGAACTGAAGGGATAAAGAGGAAGTTGGTGGGAAGATATATGTGAATGAAAATGGGTTCTATGGGTACCCACGAGTCTCCCCTTTACAGACATGCCCACTTTATGATAATCACATGCAGTTTGGGGCAAATCATAGTCAAGTCAGCACACTGACACACTGACAGCTGTTGTTGCCTGTTGGGCTGCAGTTTGCCATGTTTGATTTGAGCATATTTTTCTATGTTAAATGCAGTACCTGTGAGGGTTTTTGGACAATATTTGTCATTGATTTGTGTTGTTAATTGATTTCCAGTAATAAATATATACCTACATTTGCATAAAGCTGCATATTTGTCCACTCCCATCTTGATAAGAGTATTAAATACTTGACAAATCTCCCTTTAAGGTACATTTTGAACAGATACAAAATGTGTGATTAATTTGCAATTAATTGTGATTAACTATGGATAATCATATCATTAATCCTAGTTCCTAACTAACAAGCTGTCCAGTCTGTAACTTTACTGTTCTGGTTCACTCTCATCGCTCTCATGGTGTTGTTTTAAGCAGCAGCAGGCCGCTTTTTTCAGAGGAAAAAGCTCTAAAAAGCCACTTTACACAACCTGCTCAGCTGCAAACAGAAGACAGACACAGTTAGAGACTAGCTGGTGAACATAGTGGAGCATTTAGCAGCTAAAGAGACAGATATTTCCCTCAGGAGTTAGTTGCTTGTTTTGCATTCTGACAGTTTACCATCAGCAGACACTGCAGATTATTCTCCAGAGAAGCCAGACAAGACATCTGAGACTCTGCAGCAGTAGGTGTAGTGTTGGTTTGTGAGATATGATTAATGATTTGTCTGTTACCATGTGGTGTTCATATAGCATTACAATTATCCTGAACTAAACTGTGGAAATTTCCAGTGAAAAAAGTCACATCTGTTATTTAAAGACCAACGGTTGTTGTTAATGTATTTCCAGTAATAAATATATATATACATTTGCATAAAGCAGCATATTTGTCCACTCCCATGTTGATAAGTGTCTCTCTGTGTGTCTCTCTGTGTCTCTCTGTGTGGCGTCTGACTCGTGTCTGAAGTCAGTGATGGTACTCGGTGGATTTGCCTATCAGTAACAGCACATGTTCTCCTGTTAATAAACCAACAAGCTATCTAAGACCACATGTGTCTGCTGGTGCGTACGGACGCACTGCTTTACTGAACACCCTGCATGTGTGTGAACGAGTGTGTGTGTGTGTGTGTGTTTGTTTGTACATATCCCTTCTTCTCTTTCACTTCCCCATTCTAAATGAACGAGAAGCCAATTTCACAATCGTGAGACACAGACTTGATTAGCAGGCACATATTGTCAGACACACACACACACACACACACTGACAAGGTTAAGATCATAACAAGATATTCAACCTTAAAGGGGAAAGTGTGTGTGTGTGTGTTGAGAGTGTTGATGTTTTTTTACGGTCACTGTTTATATTTGATTCTACAGGTTACAGAGATGACTGTGATGATGACATCATAAATTCATGGCCTTCCAGCTGTTGTATCAAAAAATGCATTTATTCCATCTTCAATCTCACTCCTCATGCCTAAACCTAACCAAACCCAACCAACATGGGGCTGCTGACCCCTGACTGAACACCAACAAGCTGAGGATCTATTAGACCCGGTCTGGAGCCGCCTACAGAAGGCAGAAGGAGAGACCATTATCTTTGTTTGACTTCCTCTTCTTAGTGTTTGATAAATCTGCGTGGCAGGATGATCTTGACCTCTTCATTCAAGAGAAAACAGAGGTGAAGAGTCCACAGCAGAGCAGACAGAAAGACTACACTGCAAATAATCACCGGTCTGCCAGGTACTGTGTGATCCAGCATGCAGACATGGCATGTTCGCACTCCTGCAGTCCAGGAGAAGATACAGAAGTATGAAATCGAGGACTACTCGGCTGCTAAACAGCTTCTTTCCCACAGACTGCTCAATCAGAGTATGTGAACTGCACTAAAGAGACTGTTCCTTTAATAATATTTTTAATTTTTAAATTAACTATTTATTCTATTCTATTTTTAGCGTACTTTTAGCTTATTTATTAGTGCTCTTAATTATTAGTTAATTACTTTATAGTTTTCACCAATTGTTTTGCACTGAATTTCTGAGTGGTGGATGTAAGAAACACAATTTCGTTTTTATGTGGAGCATAAAAATGACAAATAAAGGAATCTTGAATCTTGAATCTTGAGACTCCACTTAGCATCAGGATACGTTTGGTTCTTCTTTATGATGTTTATTTTCCAATAAAACACACATTTAACAATATAACCACAGTCTCTTCACTGAGAGCCACTGAACACTTCCAGCCTGAGGACAGTCGTTAAACTCCATCGCTCGCGAGACAAAAATCTTTGAAACCTTGGGATTCAAAACCTTACTTTCTACCAGTTAATGAACTCTAACACGAACATCATTTTGTGGTAAATCTTCTGCCATACTTTGAGATATAAATCCCCTAAATCTTCCACGTGTATAAGCAAAATGCAAAACCACTCTCAGTCTTGTTGCTTTTTTGCAGCGTGTGAAGGAGCAAAAAGAAACAAAGAGGGATTATCTGTGTACATATGTTAACATTCCTCCTGGTTCCTGTCCACTTGAAGGAGACAGGAGAGACAACTGACAGCCTCTCTGAGAGGTTTATGTCTGCTGAGCAATAATCATGCATGTCTGTGTGTGCCAGTGTAAGTGGAGTAAACTAAACACAGAGAGAGACACTCAAAGACCCATCAGAGCTTTTTGTCCTGCTGGACAAGAGCTCTTCACAGAGACAGACATCCACCCAGGACAACTTTTTTTTCAAAGCCAAGCCCACTCACTGCTCATGACTGTTACCTACAACAGCAGATATCTGGCAGCTCCTTTCAAAACAAGCTGTGTTCACACAAATATACAGAAGCTGTTGTGCGGTATTGATTTCTAAAATAATTTCCACCATCCTTCCAACATAAAATCAGTCTTGAATAGGTCAAATCCTACCAAAGCCTACCTATTTATTCAAGTCAGATCTGTTTTGACCCTCGCTATATTATTAAAATGAATACACATCCACTCTCTAAAAGCTAATTATTAAAAAATATATATTTATTTATGTTTTTTATGTTTTCGTTATGCAGCAGTGGCACAGGTGTTTTCAAACCTGTGGTGTTAAGTCTAGTTCAGGGGTCTGCAACGTGCGGCTCCAGAGCCACATGCGGCTCTTTAGCCCGTCTTCAGTGGCTCCCTGTGGATTTTTAAAATTGGAAATGAATAACTGTTTTTTGTTTACAATTTCATTTTTATTTATCATTGTTGTAGGTCTGTGGTACGACGGTACGACGGAGTATTAGGGCCACATTGAGGAAATAAAAATTAATCTGAGATTTCGAGAATAAAGTCATAATATTACGAGAATAAAGACACAATATTATAAAGTAGTAATTTTACGTGTTATTTAATTTTTTCTTGTAAAGTTATGACTTTATTCTAGTTATATTACGAAGTTTTTTTCTCGTAAAGTTATGACTTTATTCTCATAATATTACAACGTTTTTTCTCGTAAAGTTATGACTTTATTCTAGTTATATTACGAACGTTTTTTCTCGTAAAGTTATGACTTTATTCTAGTTATATTACGAAGTTTTTTTCTCGTAAAGTTATGACTTTATTCTCGTAATATTACAATGTTTTTTCCCTGTAAAGTTATGACTTTATTCTCGTAATATAACGACTTTGTTTCTCGTAAATTTATGACTTTTTTCTCGTACTATAACTACTTTTTTCTCATAAAGTTATGACTTTATTCTTGTTATATTATGACTTTTTTCTCGTAATATTATGACTTTATTCTGGAAATCTCAGGGTTTTTTCCCTCAATGTGGCCCTAATACTCCGTAGTACATTTGCACTTTGGCCCTCACTGCATTAGACTTATATACTATATACTTAGACTATAAACTGTGTTACCTTCATCACAATGCTCAAATGTTTTGCGGCTCCAGACAGATTTTTTATTTATTTATTTGCCTAAAATGGCTCTTTTGATAGTAAAGGTTGCTGACCCCTGTACTAGTTCTATGGGACGCTAGTTTGTTTTCTCCCTTGGGTATGATTCGTTCGGGCACATCTGGACACATGTATGATATGTATGCAGGACTGTTCTGAGTGAACATTGAAACAAACTTGCACTGTGCACAATGCCGCCATCTTGGTCTAGAATTACATATATGAAATGTTCACTGATGGAGAAAGTATTCAGTATTATCCTTTAATTAAAGTAAATGTTGCAACACCACACACTGTAAAAACAACAACTCTGTAATTCAAATTCAATTCAAACTTTTTTTTATCAAATACTTTCCCCCAACAGCGCTGCTAGTTACGCTTGATTCAAATAAGCACATAAAGTGGGTAATCCATGAACACCTGGTATAATACTGTAGTATGCATCCATATCAAGCTCTGCTTGTAGGCTTGTTGTAGTGTCACCAGAACATGTTCCTGGTGAATTGGGTAAAACACCACCAATAGTTGCTTTATCTTTGTTTTTAAAGTTGAAGTAAAAAGTGAAATGGTAAGTTAAAGTTTAAGGAGTAAAAACAAACTAAGAAAGACAGATACAGAATAACGTGAAAGATGAGGCATAATATCTATCATCTGTCTAACTGATGCTAGAGATTAAAATAGAGATAAAAGAATGTCATATCTCATATCGGGGGTTTCTCTGTGTATGTTTACTGGATGATCAAAGCATTCTGGTATATATGACCCTGTCTGCAAATGAATGTAAGTCAGATGTATGATTGTGTGCAACACAGCAAGATAAGGAGAGAAGAAAAAACAAATAAACAGGCAGCAAGAGAAAAAGACTCATGTTGATAAAAATATAGGAGAGAAAGATGGGTGGGGGGCAATGATGATGAGAGAAGGAGCCTCTGGGTAATGGGTTAGACGTATTTGATTCATATATTCCATAAAAAAATATTTTTATATATTTCAAGGAGAACAAAAACATGTAGTTTGATGGGACAAATCTGCAAATCACAACAGATGAGGATAGTGGAGCGAGAGCCAAGCCAGAGGCCTCGACCTGTTCTCTGTGGCTCCCTCTGCAGGTCAGCATCAGGTAGTGCTGCCTCACAGTCAGCTGCTTAAATTATAAATAACACGCACAAACAAATACCACTGACAGTTCTTTGTAGTACTGGGTAAGTTTAGCATCTCAATGGCAACAAATGTCAAAATAGTATTATATTTCATGAATAGTTTTTTGTTTGTTTGAATTTTTTTGCATCAAAACCTTAAATCAACAATTTTCTCTTGCTAGACAATACAAGTACATTTTGAATTTGAAGTGCAAAAGTGCCAAAAATAGATTCGTAACATTTTGACGTAACACAGTATATAATTATGCAGGAATCATGTGGGGTGCCCAAATATGACTTTTCATTGTGTTGTTTTTTCTCACCGTCATAAGTAAGCACATACTGAGTATCACTTTCTCTGCTTGTTGCCCTGTTTATGCTTGGAAACTGACGCAGCCTGGCCTCGCTGTATAAAACGACCTGTGGTGACCTCTAGGATAGTCACAGCCTCATGAAACTTTACAGCCACAAACTAGAGATCTAGGGCATTCAGAGGATGGATGGTTTTCCTAGCTATAGATTGACAATAAGGAGGTTTCTGAGCAGTTTACACAACAGAAGTGCTCGCCATCCAATTGCCGAAAAATGCAATTCTTGCAGAAATCTCCAAATGTCAAACGTTTTTGAAACCAAATCACAGCATGGCTTTTTCTATGGTGTTCCTCAAGGTCTTGGTGTCTTAATGTGTGTCTTAATTACATAATGGAACATGGGAATGACCATCACAAACTCATATCATCATGTTCTAAACTCTTATACACTTTCACAATTTAATTGATTAATTAATTTATTAATTAATTTGTATTTCTTATTAATGACTAGAACAACTTGCTGGGCTGCATCTCAAATTAATCTCCAGGTTCCCAGCTTTCAGATGATGACACCACTTCTATGTGACATCTACTGTTGACTTTTTATCTTCCCCTGAACATCCCCTGTCCCCCACCGCTATACCCTCAAAAAAAAATTAAAAAAGGGCGGAATGGAAAGGGGTTAACTACAGCATCTGCAAAAATACAGAAGAGCATAAAGGTTTCTACACATAGTTTATCGCTGCATTACTTTGTAAAGATAATACAGAACAAGTTGAGAACACCTGTGTTCCAAGAGGTGATTTAAAATGAGAGTGCCAATCTGCAGTCCAGCAGCAGCAGTAGGCGACCATGTGTCGTTCCAAATAAGTGAAAGTGAAGTAAGTGAAAACTTTTGGCACCTGTATAGAATATTTGTATGTATTCTACCGTTGGTTTTTAAATAACAGACGTGACCTTTTCCACTGGGAATTTCCACAGTTTAGTTCAGGATAATTGTAATGCTCTGTGAACACAACATGGCAACAGACAAATCATTAATCCTATTTCACAAACCAACTCTCCACCTGCTGCTGCAGAGTCTCAGATGTCCTATCTGACTTCTCTGTAAAACAATCTGCAGTGTCTGCTGATGGTAAACTGTCAGAATGCAAAACAAGCAACTAACTCCTGAGGGAAATATCTGTCTCTTTAGCCACTAAATGGTCTTTTTTGCATGAGATTATCATAAGGTGGGCAATTTCTGTAAAGGGGAGACTTGTGGGTACCAATAGAACCCATATTCATTCAGGTATCTTGAGGTCAGGGGTCAAGGGACCCCTTTGAAAATGGTTATGCCAGTTTTTCCTCGCAACATTTAGTGTAAGTGTGGAGCGTTATTTATCAAGCTAGTATGACATGGTTGGTATCAATGGATTCATTAGGTTTTGTAGTTTCATATGATAACAGCATCTTCACTCTAGCTTTAAAACTGAGCCCACTACAACCTAAAATTCACAAGTTGCGTTAATGTGTTAAAAAAAAACGAGTGGCGTTAAAACAAATTTGCGTTATTATCGTGTTAACTTTGACAGCCCTACTAAGAACACATCATGTACACTAAATAGGGCAATTTATTAATTAGATAATTTGTTGCTAAGCCATGGTAAACACACCCAGGAGGCAGCTTTCTATTTGGTTTGTTGGCAAACTTGTGTATTCCCCAAAATGTCAAACTGAAACTTAAAACATTGTCTAGTGGGCCTCTGGCCTTGTCTGAAACATCTGGACAACCTCTCTGGCTTTAGCAGTGGATTGTCTCCATTCCAGGATGTCCTTCAGTGGTATTTGTTAGGAGTGTAACTTACAATGGAGGTCAGCAGTTGTATAGCAGCCTGTGCTCCGGACAGACAAGGGGAAGCTGGCAGGAAGCTGGCAGAGCGTGGAGAGGAAGAGTACTCGGAGAGAAGAATAGGCAGAGGGACACTTCATAATAGACCCCCACTGCTGTGATCTATATATCCTCCTTTTCAAAAGGGACACACGCACACATGATTATCACTTGGTATGAATTATATATCACCGTTTTTCTCCAAAGTTTACTGAGAGCATTCTGATGTAGACAGTTTGTAAGGGTTGGCTATGTTGGTGCTTAATAACACTCACTGTTTCAAAGTCCTCTCCATGCCGACACAAATCTAATTCGGGTGGAGAAATACTGAATCCTTTATTTATTGATTCATTTTATTGGCCTACAAGTAGCTGCACAAGGCAAGGTATGTTTTTTTATCATTCTATATCATGAGATGGGACTTACACAGTGTTTAGCTGGCTTGCAAAGCCAGCTTTAATCACACAAGCTCAGTTTTCATTATGGGTGTGTTTCCATCTACCTGTTTTTAATGCACATTTTCAATTTGCGCATAACAAAACCTGGAAATGCAGAAAATTAGAAATATCGCAAAAAAAGTTTTTACACACCGCATTGGCTGCTGTAGCCCATTGCTGCGATACGTCAGGGTTGCCGCCATATTGGGGAGATGAGGACTGGCCTGTAAACACATACAAGTGAACGGGGGAGCTGCCATTTTTCTGGATAAAAAACACTATAACGTTTACATTTCTCAAGTTATTTCAATGAGTAATTTTTATATTCAAGGATTTACGTATGATCTACGAGGAGTAGAAAATAGTTATAGTGCTTTTTAACCAGAAAAACGGCAGCTCCCCGTTCACTTGCATGTGTTTACATGCCAGTCCTGATCTCCTCACTATGGCGGCAACGTTGACGTATACGATCCAAAGGCCAATGCGGAATTACATCATCTTGTTGCACTCTCTTCTTTGGCAATGGTATAATGGATTATGGTTTTCCGACTGGAGAATCTGCGCCACCTACTGCTAATCTCGATGAACCAACTCGTATAGTTATCGCATGACAGTAGTGGATGGAAACAAGCATTTATTCGCATTTTCTTTTGCAGATTTTCTCAAAATTTGTTAAAAATTTGCGATACATTTGGATGGAAACCTGGCTGATGAGACTTCAGTTCAGAGAAACATCCAAAAGTCTGTTTAGCCCGGCAGATGGAAGCCAGATAAATCAGTGGGGAGCTGCTGGTGATGACATGGTGTTACATCTAGTGTAAACCAGTCATTGTAGGTATGAAATGAATCACAATGCTGTGACTGCATGGCCTTTTCCCCACATCATCTTACAGCTGCTGAAAGTTAGAAATAGCCTGTAGTGCAGCTTTAAATATACTGAGTCTATCAATAGACTGGAACCAGTTTTTAACTGTAGAATGTAAACTCACCACAGGTACCTAAAACCTCAAATTCACAGAAAGAATACAAAGGACATATATAGCTATGGCACTGAGAGGAAGAATTAGGACACTATAGGAATCTCCCTCTCCCTAGAATTACATATATGGGTCAATTCAACACTTGATGATTTACATGTAGTGCCAACACAGGAAACAGTGCGTCCTTTTCGTAGTGAGGAGGAAAGAAAGGGTCTGGAGGTCAGGGTGGTGGATGGATGTGTGTAGCACATGGAAGAATTAACTCTAAACAAAACCTAACCAAAACTTTCGTTGCCATAGTGCATTTCTAATAATAACCACAAGCTTTTCCTAACCTTGACCAGGCATAGAAAGGGAGAATTTAAGAAAATGTTGGCATCAAAAGTAACCTGTTGCTATAGAGAAGCACCCAATATCAATGCTATTGTCTGGCGATAGAGTTGGAAAGAGAAAGCTTTGTGTGTGTGTGTGTGTTAGGGAGAGAGAAAGAGACGTTTATATGCATTTTCCATCCATCTGTCATCTTATATCTTTACATACAGTCCTGCCTCTCTTTCCCCCATTGTATAGCATCAAACCATCTGTGTGTCTGTTCCTGCAACTCTGACACATTTCCTATACTGCTGGTGTGTGTGTGTGTGTGTGTGTGAGACACCCACTTCTTGTTTTTGGTGGAGTAATAAGGAAACTCATAGTCAGGGCTTTTGTAAAGAGCTCATTGTCAACCACTACGTCCACACTCCTAATGGGCCAATCCATTCTGACAAGAATAGCAGGAAATAGAAAGTGGTTGTGTAAGTTGGTCAAGGCCTGCTGCCTTACTCAAAATGCAGCTTCAGACCATGTGGTAACCTTTCTGTGGTTCCATTTATTATTATCCACAGCCCTCAAGTGGCTCACTTGTACATTGAAACAGTTATTCATTACACCGTACAACAACTAAACAGTAGGAGAATATGAGGAAGTCTCTGGTTGATTATTATAACACACAATAAAGTAATAATAATACATTTTACAGTATTTGTATAGAACCCTCTATATACACCGATCAGCCATAACATTATGACCACTGACAGGTGAAGTGAATAACGTGGATTATCTCGTCACAATGGCACCTGGCAGTGGGTGGGATATATTAGACAGCAAGTGAACATTTTGAACTTTGAACTTTGTGTTGGAAGCAGAAAAAATGGGCAAACGTAAGGATGTGAGCGACTTTGACAAGGGCCAAATTGTGATGGCTAGACGACTGGGTCAGAGCATCTCCAAAACTGCAGCTCTTGTGGGATGTTCCCGGTCTGCAGTGGTCAGGACCTACCAAAGAGTTACTGTTGCTCAAATTGCTGAAAAACGTAATTCTTGTTTTACGATAGAAAGGTGTCAGAACACACAGTGCATCGCAGTTTGTTGCGTATTGGGCTGCAGCAGACCGGTCAGAGTGCCCATGCTGACTCGTGTCCACCGCCAAAAGCTCCTACAATGGGCACTTGAGCATCAGAACTGGACCACGGAGCAATGGAAGAAGGTGGCCCGGTCTGATGAATCACGTTTTCTTTTACATCACGTGGATGGCGACGAGTTCGAGGTGACGACTCGGCCTCCAAATTCTCCAGATCTCAATCCGATTGAGCATCTGTGGGATTTGCTAGACAAACAAGTCCGATCCACGGAGGCCCCACCTCGCAACTTATACAGGACTTAAAGGATCTGCTACTGAAGGCTTGGTGCCAGATACCACAGCATACCTTAAGAGGTCTAGTGGAGTCCATGCCTTGACGGGTCAGGGCTGTTTTGGCGGCAAAAGGGGGACCTACTCAATATTAGGCAGGTGGTCATAATGTTATGGCTGATCGGTGTAAATAGGGAACTAATAACATGTACTACTTAAATACAGGTCTAATATACTTGCTTAACTTCTGCATTTTTACGTCACTTCTCTCACTCTTCTCACTCTGCTACATTTCAGAGGGAAATATTGCAGCTTTTACTTCATAACACAGTGCACGTTTGCACACTGGTTAGCACAGCTGCAAGAAGGTCCTGGGTTTGATTCCAGAACTGACCAGATCAGGAAAGACGGATCCCTTTTCTTGTGTTCTTCCTGAGGTTTCACCCTTTTTTTCCTGTTGAAGTTATATAGTCCTGTGCTAATGTTATATATTAAGTGGATAAAATTAGCTCCACATTGACCATCTACTACATGTATAACACATCAACCTGAAAGGAGCCTTCCTAATGAGTGCATTTACTCTCAAAGGGGCTGAAGGTACACCTCTAATTGTTTTAAATCATGGAGATCAATTTATTGATCATAGAGAGTACTACTCAGCCTGCGAAAACAGTTTAACAGTACCAGTATAATGTCTTCTAACCCTGATGATACCATAGTAATGCCGTCAGCGTAATTCCGGCTTGGGCATGGAGAGTATCACATTTTTAACATCCTCCATTACAAAGTGGGAGCGTGGAGTTTGAAAGATGTGGGCATTGAAAAAGCAAAGAGGGTCTAACAAACGTTGTCAAAGCGCATTATAGGAATCGTAAAATTCTATGTTTTTGGAGCTTGGCCCATACTAGAGACTAGGGCTGTCACAATATCAGATTTTTATTACACGACTATTGTGGCAAAAGGAAATTCGATATTATCGGATCTATAGTATAGAAGATTTGAAGAAAAAAATAACTAGAAGTCAGGATATCTTAGCCTCTTCTCCTTCAATTGTGACATTTTATTTAAAAATCTGTCTCTCACAAGATCCAAGCAAAGTAAAGGTTTGAATGCTGGACGAGTATTTTTTAGGGCTGTCAAAGTTAACGCGATAATTAATGCAAAGTCTTTTTTACGCCACTAATTTCTTAACGCAACTTGAGAATTTTTAGGTTGCAGCGGGCTTAGTTTTAAAGCTAGAGTGAAGATATTGGTATCATATGAAACTAAAAAACCTAATGAATCCATTGATACCAACAAATATGTCATACTAGCATGTCGGGAAGGAGGCTAAATAACGCTACGAAGTTACGCCAAATTTTGGCGAGGAAAAACTGGCATGGCCATTTTCAAAGAGGTCCCTTGACCTCTGACCTCCAGATATGTGAATGAAAATGGGTTCTATGGGTACCCATGAGTCTCCCCTTTACAGACATGCCCACTTTATGATAATAACATGCAGTTTGGGGCAAGTCATAGTCAAGTCAGCACACTGACACACTGACAGCTGTTGTTGCCTGTTGGGCTGCAGTTTGCCATGTTTTGATTTGAGCATATTTTTTATGCTAAATGCAGTACCTGTGAGGGTTTCTGGACAATATTTGTCATTGTTTTCTGTTGTTATTTGACTTCCAATAATAGATATATACATATATTTGCATAAAGCAGCATATTTGCCAACTCCCATGTTGAGTATTAAATACTTGACAAATCTCCCTTTAAGGTACATTTTGAATAGATAAAAAAATGTGCAATTAACTAGTGATTAATCACAATTTAATATTTTAATTGACTGACAGCCCTAGTAGTGACGTTGTTACTTTTACTTAGTCAAACTTTATATAACCAGATATATATTCCACCACTGCCCGCATATGACACAGCTGAAAGTGCTTTATATACAGTATATCAGTAGAACTACTGCTGAAAGAACTAAGACAGCAGTTGGGTGAATACAAGAACAGTTGTCTATGTATAAAGTTACAAAATCACTTCAAAAGGCCACAGTGACCAAGATACAACTGTTGTATAGTATATTTACGTGCTTTAGCTAAAACTCTGACATCTGCATTTAGTTGTAGCTGCAGGCTATCTGCTGACTTTTTTATGTTTAATTCACTTCTGATATTCAAACTTTTTGCCTCAGACAGGTTCCATGTTAGCAGAGGTATAAATATGATTTAATCTTTTATAATAATTTGAATTTCAGTACATACCTCCTCACTCTCTTCATTCATTCATTCATTCATTCATTTATTTACTAATGGAAGCAGAAATCAACATCTAATCTCTAGTTTGACTGCTGATTGCTTTGAATCCGCGGTGGTGAATAAAACCAACAGGCTTCTTCTTGTTGTTTCTTCAGGGTTTACAGTAGATGAGACACACAGGGAGCAGCTGAAGTTCGTTTTGTTGGCTTCAAAGTCCGGCGAGTCACAAGGTCTCTTTTTCCTGTTGCTCCCTCTTTTTCTGCTGACCATAGCAGGTGCCCTGAAATTCATGACACACACACACAGTTCTTGGTTTCCCTCTCTTTCACACATGCAGAAATTTAGTCCTCATACTTAGAATCTGAAGACAGAAATGGCCAGTGACAGGGTCCATGCTGTTTTACCTGAGCTTCCCAGTCAAAGTGAAGAGGAGAACAAAGAGGAAGAGAAGGCTTTTGGGAATTTCTTTGCTGAGTTAGAATCTGTGGACCTACCTCTAGGAACCACCTTAAGGTAAACACTTGCAATATTCAGGACACTTTTTTTTTTTTATTTCATCTGCTGGCTACCATTGATGGTGGACTCATTAACCTGACTTGCAAATTGAGTGATTGATCTTAATATTCACATCAAGAGATGCAAATAACCAAGGAAGCATACATCTATTTTTTATAT